>CABHPH010154115.1:0-13328 GCA_902168325.1 Peromyscus nudipes
CTTCAGAGTTTCTAGGTAGGTAGACATGTTATTTAGGTCGTTCTGAAACATGAACATAAAGACAAATTGTTTGATGTCAAAACTTGGGAGCCCTAATGGGTCTTCTTTCTAATTTGCCCATAAATCATAGCAGCGAAATTCTGCTCCACGTAGGTCTGAGTCCGTGAGCTCTGAAAGCCGAAGGATTATTTTGTTTTTCATCTCCCTTTGGGTTTCAGCTTACCAATATTTTCATTAAACATTTAATTACTTGGCTGTTAAGTAACTCTCTCTCTGCATTTAATGTTCAATTCAAAGGCCCACAAGTGAAGGGATTTGATGTAATTCTCATAGTTAAATATCGAGGGATGGAATTAATCCCTAGATTACCTGTATGCTGCTGCAACTTCAGGAAGGCAGGAAGGAGACCCAGCAAGACGGGGCAGAAAAACAGCGTCTGCTCGGAGGAGGCCGCAGTGAATTAAGGTTAAGGGGATTTGCCCTTGCGGGACCCCAGGTCTTTAATTGGGACCTTCAATTCCTGTAATCCAGAAGGATTGGGACCAGACACATCTAAATTATTGACAAAGCCCAAAGGTGACTCACAAGGAAAAACAATTATTAGTACCTCCAAAACCTTCAGATAGAAAAGAGGTGTTTAATGAAACCTGACCCAAGCCAGCCAGGGCAAGGTGCTTACAGAATATTCCCCCATTAGCAGAGAAGAGGAGAATCTATGTGAACCTGCCCGTTTTAACCTGAGTCATATCTGGGATCCTTCCTCCCGAGAGTCCATCAATCTGTTGCTTTATGGAGAGTATAAAGTTAATTGGACTTATATTTAAGAACAAGGCTTTTCTTTGTAGCACCACAATTTTTCATGTAGAAGTAACAAAACAAAACACACAAAGTCTGTATGAAGAGTCTAAACTCTTATGTGTCCAATCGACTGCAAGGGCAGTCTAAGCAGGAAAGATGCATGTGGAAAGAGGATTCTAGAAACAAGACTTTGAGTTCACAGTCAGTGTCAGCCTGGGTTACACACTCGAGGAGTTTCCGGAACCTTCCCCAGATTATTGTGGTGTTATTGACCCAGGGTGCAGCTCTGGCCTCTGAGAGCGTCAAAAAACTCCACAGATGCCACCAAGGTACCTCTCTAAGGGAAGCCAACAGGGTGGTGGTGGGAGACTAAGGCCTCTCCTACTGGGACTGGTTACACAATTGTTGATATAAAATGAAAACATGGAGACCCTTTAAAGATTCTTAAGAATTGGAGACAACAGGAGAGCATTAAACAAACTCTCTCGGAGCACAGGACCCTGTGTGTCTGCACAGGCACCTGCCCATGAAGCTGGCCAGGATTCCATCCTTTACTAAACCAAGTATTTGCCTTGCATTTTAAGAACTGACATCTTTTGAGTAGCTAGGGGAAAGGTCACCTTTCAGTGTGGCGTTCACATCTCCAGACTCTCACGAAGGAATTACCTCTGGGGAGCATTACTGTCCTTTCAAGTGGCTTGCCCTGCCTGAAAGACCCTCACTCTGTCGAGACTAATAAAAGGCAGAAGTGGAGAGCCAGCTGCAGAGACAACTGGGTTTTCCCTTCATATCCTCGTCCACGGGGGAAATACTGTGCAAACCTATGAAACAATGGTTCGCCTTGGAAATATTGACTCTGAATGAAGGGTTTTAGCTCTGGAACAAGAAGCAGAATAAATGTTTTTAATCTGACCAGGTTTATCAGCCACACTCCAGGGCAGGCCCCATGCTCATGAGTAGTTAGCCAACACAAATCAGACTTCACATTTGTGTGTGTGTGTGTGTGTGTGTGTGTGTGTTGGGGGGTATCTTTATCTTTGTTTTATTTTAAGAGAGAGAAGAAACATGAAGTTGGAAGGATAGGGAGGTGGAGAGTATCTGGGAGGAGTTGGGTGAGGGTAACGAATATGATCGAAATAAACTATGAATTAATACCTTGTTTTTTCAAGCCCTTTGTCTGGAACAGAAGCATTGGAAAACTTAGTGATCTCACATCTGACAGTTATCATACTACAAATTCCATTTTTCCTGCTTCTGGGGGTTAAACCCAGGACCTTATGCGGCTAGGCAGTCAGTCATTCATTACTTCCACTGAGTTATCTATCCCCAGCCCTGTAACGAATTTTTTATTAACTTACATGTCTCCACTTATTTTAACAAACTCTTCTTATATATTTGCTAATCATGATATTTAAAATCTTGTTCTAATTTCAAGAAAAAAACGAATAATCAAATGGAGTCAAATGGTGTAGAAACTCCTTCATTGCAAGTTGTGTTTAGGGCTCCCTTGCCTGTCTCGCCTACGTTTCACCATGTTAGGAGAGCCCCCTGGTGGCAGCCTGAAGTACTACCTTCAGGAACGTTAGTGCAAAATAAAGGCTGATCAGAGATGAAACCCGTTCTAGAAGAGGCAGTTTCTGTGCCCTATGTCTCCTCACCAGGCTAGCCCTCTTATCTCATTGCTGCCGGAGCTATCAGGGGAATTAGAGAGAAGAAGCTGCAAAAAGTGGTTACTGACTTGCGTGGAATAAGTGTCAGACTCTAAGAGATTTCAGACTCCTCACCTCAGTATACAAACATTTGCATATGTGTGCACACACGCGCGCACACACACACACACACACGCACACACACACGCACACTAGCACACACACACACGCGCGCGCGCGCACACACACACGCACACATGCACACACACGCACACTAGCACACACACACACACGCACACACACACACACACACGCACGCACGCACACTAGCACACACTTTTCAGCCTCTCCGCAGAAGCCCTAGTCCTACACTTCGAATTTTTCATTTTGCACTATCTGAGGCCCATTGGGTTCAAATGAATCAGAAACCAGAAATCCATTTTTCTTTTTAAAGGAACCCACTACAGGTTTCTGGTGTATGCCACTGTAGATGTACTTCTGAACGGTTTTATTAAGTAAGAGACACAGAGCCAAATGCAGAGTTAAAAGCCCAAGAGGTCAGAGCAGCAGCCAAGAGCTAAGACCAAGACAGCCTTCTTACCCCTCGCTGTCGATGTCTGTCACCCTTCTCCTCAGAAAGAGACCTACTTCCTGTGTGTCTGTCTTTTTATTGACTTTCTGTTCTGCCTTCTCATTGGTAAACCCAGCCACATGACCTTCTCATCACTGCCTCTCTATACAGACCTCCAGGCCTCTATGGTTGGTACTGGGATTAAAGGCTTGTGTCTCCATGTTGGCTGTGTCCTTGAACACACAGAGATCTGCCTGTCATGTGCTAAGGGCGTGTGCTACCACTGCCAGACTTCTGCTATGGCTTGCTATTAGCTCTGACCTCCAGGCAACTTTATTTATTAACATACAAATAAAATCACATTTCAGCACAAATAAAATATCACCATATGCCACAGTTCAAGAAACATTGGTTTATGATATTGATTCTTCTCCTGAGGAGAGATTTTACTTCTGAGGTACCCCATCTAAATAAGCATAAACAGTTCACAAAGATTTTATGACCCTGGTTCCCAAGCCCCAGCCTTAGATATTCTGCTGGATGGCTGTAGACTGGGATCAGACACCTGTGATTGACAGGCACCCCAAGTGGCCCTGGTGTATGTAGGTGGCACAATGACCTTGTGTCCTGTTTATGTTTGTTTGCTTGTTTGTTTGTTTGTTTGTCAATTTGGCACAATCTAGAGTTATCTGAGAAGAGCAACCTCAACTGAGAAAATGCCTCCGTCAGACTGACTGTAGGCGAGTCTGTGGGAAATTTTCTTGATTAATGATTGCCCACTGTGGGAGATAAAACCCCTAGGTAGATCATCCTGAGTTACATAAGAAAACAAGCTGAGCAAGCCCCAGTAAGCAGTGTTCCAACCCAAGTTCCTGCTTGGCTTTCTCAATGATGGACCGTGATCAGGAGTTATACGATTAAACAAACCCTTTCCTCCCCAAGTTGCTTTTGGTCATGTATTATAGAATATTATTTGAAGGTGTGTTATTTTTATTTATGTTGCATTTGTTTAACTCTGTGAAGCTGTGTTACTGTGCCTGTCTAAAACACCTGATGGTCTAATAAAACACTGAATGGCCAATAGCAAGAAAGGATAGGCAGGGCTGGCGGGCAGAGAGAATATATAGAGGGAGAAATCTGGGAGGAAAAAAGAAGTAACCAGAAAAGGAGGAGAACTCGAGGGGACAGCTACCCAGCTCCACAGCAAGCCATGGATTAAAAGTAAGATTTACAGAAGTGAGAGAATGGGAAAAGCTCAGAGGCAAAAGGTAGCCAGGATAATTTAAGTTAAGGAGAGCTGGCAAGAAATAAACCAAGCTAAGGCCGGACATTTATAATGAAGAATAAGCCTCCATGTGTGATTTGTTTGGGAGCTGGGTAGTGGGACCCGAAGAGACAAAGAGCAGAAACAAACAACAGTCATCGTGTTTTATCAGAGCAAGAGAAACTAAGACACCATGCTTTTAGTCTTGATGTCAGTGGATGGGGTAACTCCAGGGCAGAGAACACAAAGAGAGAAGGTTAGGTAGGAGCCACAAGGTAGGGAGCATTTGAGAAAGCTCAAGAATCCTGGACTATTGGGAAATGGGTGCAGAAGAAAAATTTGGCATGGGACAAATAAAAGGTTTCCTTCTTCTTTAATGTCTACATAAGACTGGTCTTTCTTCTATAATGTCCATCTAGGACTGGTCTTGACTCATGAAAGTGTCACCGAAGTAGATAACTCTTTTCTCCGTGACCCTGAAATCAGGCTGAAGGTGTACTAAATAAAGGTCATTATAACTTAACTGACCATTTGCTAGTTAGTCAGTGGAACTAACCAACATACATAATTATTTTGTAAGAATGTATTGTGGTTTCCAAATGATGGTTTAATTTATTTATTTTGTGGATATATATACACATGTGTGTGTGTGCACGCGCATGTGTGAATGCAAACACACCCATGTCCTAGTACACGTAAGGAGGTCAGAGCTTCTCTCCTTCCACCTTGTGGGATCTGGGTACAGAACTCAGACTAGCAGGTCTTCAAGCAAGCACCTCTACCCACTCAATCATCTCACTGGCCCCAAAGATTTATTTAATTTAATAATAATAATTAAATGGAAACATTTAAATAATGTTTCTTTAATAGCTCATTTATAAATTGGGGATTGACAAATTCATTTAATTTTTCATAATTCTGCCTTGAGCTTATGGATATGTCAAATAGTAGCTAGGAAAGTTCACCAGAGAATGGATGCCAAATTAATATTTAATTTGAGCTCAAAATCTGTAAGAATTAATTTATATTACCCTAAGTCTTATTGAATAGCTGTCTTTTTATTGCCATCTGACTCCTATAATATGTGATGAAAAGCAATTGGATCCATTAATATCTAATTAAAGAAGTATGCATTATGTCCACATATTAATATCACAAAAGTCAAGCCTGGTGGTATTAGCTTATAATCTTAGCTTCCTGGGAAACTGAACAAGTTCAAGGACAATCTAGACAACTTTGTAAGATCCTGTCTCAAAATAAAAAGTTTTTTAAAGTCATTGGGGCTATAACAGGTGTGAGGTCCTAGGTTCAATATCCAGTATCCCACAGAAGAGTCACGAACACATCAATCATACTTACAATATATTATATAATAAGTATATGTACATGTACAATATACTATATAAGTATATGTACATGTATTTTATGTAATATGATATAATGCACATAAATAATCATGCACAATCTGCTAAAAAACAAACTCTATCATGAGACATTATATGACACTACACTCTGTTTATCTTAAAAAAGAACACCTGTTTGGATTTTCTTAGATTTTTAGACCATATAAAGTTCTCTGCCCCCCCAGGACATTTTAAACTTTGAATACACAAGTGACCAGATGACAGACTAAACCTGCAAATGTGACCTGCAGATTCCACAGTGTATCAGTTAGGAGAGTGGACAGAGGCGAGACCAAGGCTCATCTGCCTTGCAAATGCCAACCCAAAGCAGCTTTAAAAGTGTGGAGGGAACTAGAGCTTTCTCAGGCAGCCACTCATTAAAACCATCCATCCTCTTTGTGTACCTTAAGGAACTTTAATACGTTTTTTAACCTCCTTCTAAAAGCCCGCTTTCTGCTGGACTCCCTGGAAGAGGCAGATAAAAAGGGGGACCTCCAGAAACTGAGCAGGGCTGTCCCTATTCAGGTAGACGTTGGGTGTGCAGAAGACAAAAATCTACAGTTCCGTTCTACGTGGCCAAGCTAGCTCATCCTCCCCTGGGCTGTTTCTGGCAATCCTGTGCTCCTGGACTGCATCCAGCTAACACCCCCTCCCCGCACTGGAAGCAACTACGGCTTTAAGCGGCTCACACCCTTAGCACTCCCAACTTGGGTTCTGTTCGACGTGTTAAAGAGTCCCCAGGTGTACATTTTAAACATGGGATCTGCATTTCCCCCGCCCCTTTAGTCTTTTGAAACATCCATAAACACCTAATAACTTTTCTTACCAGAAATACTGCTTCAATTGTATTTTAAAAAAACAACTAAAAAACCCTAAACAAAATCCATAAACCTCCACGACAGTTCAGCGTCTGAGAACCGCCCCTCCACCCTCCACTCCATTCTTCCCCAAATGCCCTTCCACGGCTAAGGCAATTCCAAAAGTTTGTTAGGCCAACCCAAGCCACAAAATAGAAACTCGGGGAATTTAGGTAGTAAATACCCTATTTTCCAAGAAAGCCTGGATACCTTTTAGTAAAAGCATCCCCTGGTAAGAGAGGAGGTGGAACCGTGGAGAAGGAATGCGGAGCAGGGGGAGGGAGAGCTCTAAGAATGCGCTTTTCAACTCAATCCCAAAGGTGACAGGCTGCTGGGGTCTCCCGGGTGACCACAGTCCTCACCGCAGGGCAGCAGCGCCACCTTGTGTGCAGAAGCTCTTGGCTTGGTTTTCCGTCCTGCTGACGGGCAACTCGTCTCTCTCCACCCCAGGCACAAGACAAGTGGTGACCGTCCCCACCAGGCGCCTGCTCGCAGTCTCCTTTGCACGATGAGATGGGACTGTTCCCTTACTCTCCCGACACCTGTTGACTGGGCTCTCCTTCGGAGAGGAGCCCCTCTTCCATCTCTTTCTGAGTACCCCCAGCCTGCAGCGTGGCATTTGGCCAAACGGGGGAGATTCAGAAAGGTCGGACAAAGGAAAAGATTCGGTTAAATGTTCAGTTGGGAAACACACACCAGTCCTACTATCAGTACCAAATGTTTTCCACCAACTCATTCTGCAGGTTAAATGGTCAAACAAACCTTTAGAAGTCGATTAAATCCAAAAAATTAAACCAGCTTTGAGCTTACTATAAAAGCACACTGAAGCTACTGGAAATGCCAATGGAAAATTCAGTATCCACAACTGGCTTATCTGGAATAAGTAAAAATTCCCTTAACAAGCAAACCCAAGTCCTAACATGCAAACGAATCACCAGAATAATTATACAAATTCTCACAAACCTAGGACGCGTGCAAGATACTTTTAGGATTCCCACGGCGCTAAAACAACCTAAGACTGTCCTCTACCGGCCTGTGTGATGCTCTAACATTAAAAAACGAAACAAAGAGATTTATGAAAAGCTGCCCAGTTAAAATTTGCCCGATAGGATAAAGGCATCGCAGCCAATGCACGCACACCCTTCATCCGTCAAGCCCACAGCAGCGGGTTCAGCAAGCCAAAGAAACTTGAGCAAAATCACCCAGGCCCCAGCTTCCAAGAATGGCCTCTCCATCCAAAACTCTTGTGAATTCCAAGGCTAAAGAACAGTATGACTAATTCTAGCTAAAACAAAACCAGCTGCTAACAGCACTCCAGTAAGCACACATGAAATGCTGACAGCCATGCTCGCTCTGTGATTTGAGTGGGGCTGGAACAAGGCACAAACCGGGAGGAAGCAGAAGTTTAAACCAGCCAGGAAACAGGAGTCTGTCTAAACCAGCCCCAGCCTGCGCCCAGGGAAGCCTCTCTGTGGTACTCTCACCGCAAAGTGTCAATGGTGAAAAGAATTCCTGGTGGGATTCGATGATAGAAGTCACGATGGTGGCATCTTTTCAAGGCACCGATTCCTGAAACAACTTCACCAAAAAGTTAGAAACTTGATTTGTTTATTTTATCATGGATGAAAATTTGTTTTTAGCCATTTAGGACACGTCGTCAAAATTACATGAGAAATGTGCAGTGGCCCTCCGTGCTTCTAAAGTTATTACTATTTTCTTTCTTAAAGGTGCCAGGTGTTAGGGAATAGGTACTTTTGGAACTTCAGGAGAAACATAATAAAACACTAACATTAAAACTTAAAAGCATTCCGGGCATAGTGGTGCACACCTTTAATCCCAGCATTTGGGAGGTCCGAAGCAGAGGCAGGTGGATTTCTGTGAGTTTGAGGCCAGCCTGGTCTATGTAATGAGTTCCAGGACAGTTGGGACAATATAGAGAGATCCTTTCTTAGAAAAAAAAAAAAAGAAAAGAAAAAAACTGAAAAAAAAGAAAAGAAAAGAAAAGGTAAGAAACTCTTTGATACTTAAATTCTTTTTTAAATTGAGCTTTTATTTCATTCGAGTGCACACGCGCACACACACACACACACATACACACACACACACACACACACATACACACACTCGTGCAGCCATGCATAGGTTAGGGAATGTAGCCTCAGTTTATAGAATGTTTGTTTAGCATGCACAAATCCCTGAGTTCAATCCCCAGTGGCACACATCTACAATCCCATCACTCAGGAGGTAGAAGCAGGAAGAGCTAGCAATCTTCGGTTACACAATTATGTAGCAAGTTTGAGGCTAGCCTGTACTACATGAGACCATGTCTCAGAGGTAATCATAATAGCCAGCCATGCCGAGTGTGGTGGTGGATGCCAGAAATTCCAGTACTTGGGAGGCAGAGGCAGGAGGATCACTACAGACTCAAGACCAACCTGGCCTACACAGCAAATTCTAAGACAGCTAGGGTTACATAGTAAAACTTTGTCTCAAAGCAACAAACATAAACTGTTCACCACAAAAGGTCACAGTGAAGGAAAGCTGTACCAAGGTTCTTGGCAATACCAGTAACTGGGACCTAAAATTAACGACAGTTGCACCAGCCCCTGTGGGGAAGGCCATGTCTGCTTCCTTTGAATATTTGCAAATTGAGGGCACATGAGTGACACTGAGGTGCTATGTGGACATTTGCGTTTTTTTTGTTTTTGTTTTTTTTTCACAGCAGCCCAAGGAAGCAAAGTGAAATAATTAGCCCTCCCTTTCCCAGGCAAGGAAATCAAGACCTGGGGATTCAGAAAACTTAACCAGGATCATAGTAGGCAAGGTGGAGCTAGCATCCGGGAGCCAGTGTGTATGTCAGGGTGAGGAGCCTGTATACCTAAGATTCTGCAGGCATGTGATGTGAAAGTGAGTCCTAAGACAACCCGAGTCCAGCTGGGCAGAGAAAAATGCTCATGCTGAACTCTGAGCTAAAAGGGAAGATGCTCGTTGACAAAGTGCCTCAATTTCAGGGGAGGGGACACGTTGTCACCACCAACAGAAATAGATGGGACCGGTCACACACACGAAATAACAGACCTGACCCGAAAGCTGAGCAACGCCCCCAGCTCCCACTCAAAACTCTTATACAGAATAGTTTCCTGCACTCTCAGCTTCAGAGAATAAGGGTTCTCTCAAGGGCCATGATTCCTGAACATACACCAGGAGGCTCTAAGGACATCTGACATGAGCTTGCTGTAAGCCAGGCTTTGAGTTTCTCTTTACATACACACTATACCTCATTTAATCATAGGCATGACAGTGTTGAGCTAATATGACCAAGGCCACACTGCTGGGAAGTTGTGCGTCAGGACTAGAAGACAAGTCGGTAGGTTCCAGAATGCTTGTTCATAGTGGAGTGGCGTTGTACATCCATATTGCCTGGAGAACTTTAGGAAAATACTTGTGCCAGGTCCCCAACCAACCCCTGAATCTCTAGGGATGAAGTCAGAGCACTAGTGATTGATTGAAATCTTGCCTAAGTGTGGCTAAGGTGTAGCCAGTCTTGAAGGCACGCTATTTCACACTCCCAGAGACTCAGGGATGGGGCATCTTTAAAACAGCCATCCCAGGTGATTCCAGTGCAGGGTCCACGGTCATATATGGCAGTGGTTCTCAAGTTTTAGCGTGCATCAGACCCAGCTGGGAGTCTGAAAGCCGCATTTCCAGTAAGTTATCCAGGATGCTGTTAACCTTTACTTGAAGGGACCACATCACTCTCATTGTATTTAAAAAAAAAAAGCTACATTTAAACACAAATATTAACATAAACTAATACTTATGAGTGGGAGTACTGTAGGGACAAAACTTTCCTAATGAAATCTGAAGCCACTTGGCTATGGCGGCACACACTAATAACCCCACACTTGGAAGAGCCAGGCAATAGGATCATGATTTAAAATCCATCCTGGGCTGCATAGGGAGATCCTATTTTCAAAATTTATTTTTTTAATTTCAAATTTATGCATCATAAGACAACATTCTTGTTTTCCCAGCTGTAAAATATAAAGTCCATATTTAATTCACAGGTCATACCAAAACACTAGCGTCTGGCCAGATTTTACCCATGACCTTAACCGCCAACCTCTCAATTGTGCACTATTACTTCTGAAAAAGGTTACTTCAGGATATCTAATGGAAAGGAGTCCAGGTTACTTAAATAGATCTGGAGATCAGAAGATGGATTTTGGCCGGATATCTACATTTGAGAATCATACACAGAAGAAAACATAAGTGATGAGCTTAAGTAGAGGTTTTTTAAAAAGCTATTTAGGCCCACAGTTTTAGAAGTTCATTGCATGACCTATTGATCTCAGTGTTCTGAGCCTCCGGCGAGGTAGCAGCACATCATGACACTTGGCACTCAGCAGAATGATATCATTTACGTCACAAGCCAGAGAGCAAATGATAATAAAGAAATGCTCAGGGTCTTACAATCACCTCTGCAGGCATGCCCCCAAAGACCTAAATACCGCCTACTAGGTTCCATCCCCTAAGGGTTCCATCAACTGCCAGCACTGTGACCCTTCAGACCAAACCTGTAGGACAACATCTACACTACATCAACGCCTTCCAGGAACATGAGAGAACTGGAGTTCTCCGCTTTCCTTAAAGCTAGACATTAGCCGGTGAAGAGCGGCAGAAGAGACATGGGTCTCAGCCTTGGACGTTACTCCAGATGCCAATGCTCCATCATCTGGAGGCCAAGGACAAGCAGACGTGGAGTGGAACACCCCCTGCCCTCACCAATTCAAAACAGATGTGTGGCAGAGGTAGCAAATAAATCCCCACTGTTGTTAGCCACTAAGACTCGGAGCTCATTTGTCACCTTGGCGGAGTGTAGCCTCTCCTGTCTGATATAAAAGTCAGATCTAGATGAACATAATGAGACAAAAGAAAATGAACATTTCAGGGACCAACTAGCACAGGGACAATGTGCCCCATGATTGATCAGAAGATACATCAGCCGATAATGGGGTGCTAATGATGGAATCCAGCAGTGAAAAGTAGGCAAGAATAGAACTTTTTATTTTATTTTATTTTATTTTATTTTTTTTGGTTTTGTTTTTTGAGACAGGGTTTCTCTTGTGTAGCTTTGCGCCTTTCCTGGAACTCACTTGGTAGCCCAGGCTGGCCTCGAACTCACAGAGATCCGCCTGCCTCTGCCTCCCGAGTGCTGGGATTAAAGGCGTGCGCCACCAACGCCCGGCAGGAATAGAATTTTTGATAGGAAACTGGAGTGGGGCTTTATTTTCTCTTCTGAAAGATGGACTGATTTGTGGGGGTATTGTGTTCCCCAAAATATTGTGTATGCTAATAAACTTATCTGGGGTCAGAGACAGAACAGCCACAATATTAAACAGAGGTTAGGCAGTGGTAGCATACGCCTTTAATACTAGCATTCGAGAGGCAGAAATTCATGTGTTCAAGGATACACCCAAGCATGGTGACCCACGCCTTTAATCCCAGAAAGCACGCCTTTAATCCCAGGGAGTGGTGGTAGAAAGCAGAAAGGTATATAAGGCGTGAGGACCAGAAACTAGAGGCATTTGCCCTGGAGAGGCCTTTGGCCTGGAGAAGCCTTTGGCCTGGAGAAGCATGTGGCTGGTTAAGCTTTCAGGCTTCTAGCAGCAGTTCAGCTGAGACCCATTCTGGATGAGGGCTGGGGCATCCAGTCTGAGGAAACAAGACCAGCTGAGGATCCAGCGAGGTGAGGTAGCTGTGGCTGGTTCTGTCTCTCTGACCTTCCAGTGTTCACCCCAATACCTGGCCCGGGTTTGATTTTATTAATAAGAACTTTTAAGATTCATGCTACACTGATTGGCAGGGGGTAGCAGGACAGACGAATGGAACAAAGAACAAACCACTGGTAGCGGGAATAACATTTAGGCTGGGGTGGTGGCGTCTGTAAGTAAGGTGTCTAAAGCCCTTAGCACAATGTCTACTCATAACTGAAGGCACAACTAACACCACCCCTGGCATTCACATTGTGGATGCTGTGGAAGAGCCATGAGAAACTGCTGAGAAATGGGCCACCACGAAAGCACTCCTTTAATCTGGCAGTTTTGCACAAGAGGATGTAAGAAAGCACGAACATGAGACACTTAATTAGGCAGTGGTCCAAGAGGGTGACCGTAAGAGAAAAACAAATTCTACTCCAACAACTAGTGTTTTTCTTATCCATCATCCACTTCGCCTGCCACCAAATGAACACTCATGAGAACAAAATCTTCCCTCATTAAGAACCTGTTAAATTAGTGCTGGATAATTCTATAAGGCATTAAGGGATTGCCGTAGAGGTCTCTAGAGTGATTTATATTATTGTGTTTCTGTGAGAGTGAAATTAGGCAAGGAAGGGACCTTTCATCCAGTCCCTGAGCTTGTTCTATTGACTCTGGGGCTTAGTGGTATCCACAGTAACTCTTCATGGAGCACCGTAACTCCTTAGAAATTGTGAGTTAGTCAGCTTCCCATAACCAAGTAAAACACCCAAGAGAGCTAACTTATGGATTGAAAAGGGATTTGGGGGGAATCATAGTTTTCGGGGCTCCAGTCCATGATGGGTTGGCTCTATTGCTTTGGGCCTATAGCAAGGCAGCATATCTTGGGGGAAGTGCATGGCACAGAACCACCTACATCACAAGCCAGGGAGCAAAGAGAGAAGGCTCCCCTTCAAAGATACATCTTGTACTGGCTGATGTGTGTGTGTGTGTGTGTGTGTGTGTGTGTGTGTGTGTGTGTGTGTGT
>CABHPH010154116.1:0-20426 GCA_902168325.1 Peromyscus nudipes
CCAGCCAGATGCAGAATGAGTCAGACACGCAAAATGGGATAGAGGTAAAAGCCACGAGCCTTGGAGCAGCATATTCATGAATAAAAATGGGTTAAGTTGTAAAAGCTTGTTAATAGCAAGCCTGAGCTATCAACTGAGCATTTATAATTAATATAAGCCTCTGTGTTGGTTATTTAGGAACTGATAGGCAGGAAATTATCTCCCAAAATGTAATCTTTCACCAAGGACAGCCTCAAAATCATATAAGATAGACACAATAATTCATGCTACCATGTTCTAATAAAGCTTTATATTCCCCCCAAAATATCTTCCTCCTTGAACACCCAGTTCAATTTCTATCCATTTTCTCCCCTAATCTGAAAGAGCATTCATGTTCTACTGTACAAAATTTAAACTATGATCCACAATTCTCCCATGCTGTTTTCAAATTACTTCTTTGTTCTTCTTTGAGGAGAAATGGATTAAACCACTAACATGTCTCATCTTGGATCTTGATTTCAAACAAGACAACTCTATTTAGGAATTTCTGAGAACTATTAGGAATATTTATAATGTTTTTATTTTTCTAAAATTGTTTTAGAAATTTAGAAAAAGTTTTATTTTTACTTTATGTATGTACATGTATATTTGTGCACCATGTGCATGCCTTGTGGCAGTGGAAGCCAGAAGAGGAAGTCAGGTCCCCTGGAACTGGAGTTATAATATGTGTCTTAGTTACTTTTCTATTGCTGTGATAAACAGCATCAGCAAAAGCAACTTGGAGAGGAAAGGGTTTATTTCATGCTACAGCTTGTAGTCCATCATCCAGGGAAGTCAGGGCAGGAACTCAAGGCAGGAAACTGAATGCAGGAACTGATACAGAGGCCACGGAGGAGTGCTTCTTACTGTCTTGGTCTCCCTGATTTGCTCAGTTTGCTCTGTTATGCCACCCAGTCTGAGTAGCAAGAGCTTCCCCTGGTCCAAGTATGGATATTGATAGTGTATGCAAAAAATATTAATTGCACCTCCCTCCTCCAGATGACTGCAGCCTGCAACTGTTCCCCTATAGAGATCCCCTACTAAGATTAGTTAACTACCACCTCCTCTGTCATCTATATATAATAAATGTGCTGAGTTTCTAGGTTGCTGGTGCAGCTCTGACAGAGCACATGGCCCACCCTATCCCAGTTTTCCTGTACCTGCGTTTGTAATTTTCCATTCCCTTTCCCCCCCAGACCAGGTCAATCTCAAAGTAGTGCAGGTCATGGCAGTGAGTCATAACGAGTCTACTTCTCATAGAAGTTCTGATCATCTTATCCATTCTCAGTTTTAAGCAACCCCTTTGTTTCTTCACAGTATTACAATTACTTTTCTTACATTAATTTTTATTGTTCATGGTCTGGTATAAACTACAGACATTGCCATGAAGCCCTCAATAAAATGCTAAGGAAATCAATTATTTTTAGCCACTGATTCCATCCAAGAATCTGGCCCAAGTTCCTGGAAAAAAAAAAAAACTTTGATAAATGAATGATGAAAAATGCTTAACTAATATATTGAGAGTAATTTTTCTACCATGTATTTCATAAACATCCATATTTTTAAGTTTAGAAATCTTATCATTCTACTCCATAAACTGATATCTTTGAAATGATCTTTGGTGCTTCATAAAAATACAAAATGAGAAGTTCTGGAGAGATAGCTGAGCAGTTAAGAGCAATGGCTGCTCTTGAGGACCAGGATTTGTTTCCCAAGTATCCACATGAGCTTCACAACCATCCTGTCCTGATCTGTTTTTTGCCAACTTGACACAAGCTAGAATTATCTTGAAAGAGATAATTATCAGAGATAATGCCACCATCAGATTGCTAATAGGCACCTGTGTTGAACATTTTCTTGATTGATGATTGATGTGGGAGGGCCCAGCCTATCATACAGTGTAGATGAATTTCTAAGCGGTCGCATTAAATAAAAAACATGGAGCCAAATATAGGGGTGAAAGCCTTAGAGATCAGAGAAATAGGAATAGCCACCAACCAACCTTACCTCACCAGCTCTGCAGGTTCCAAAATGCCACGACTTCCTGTCTACCCAGGCTTTTATTGCCTTGCTGTTCTGCTTGCTCATTGACTCTTAGTCCAGCTACCGCACTTCCTTGTCACACTGCGTGTCTGTACAGACCTCCAGGTCTCTATGGTTGGTACTGGGATTAAAGGCGTGTGTCATCACTCTTGGCTCTGTTCCCTAGTATGGCCTTGAACACACAGAGACCCTGCCTGCCAAGTGATCGGATTAAGGGAGTGTGCTACCACTGTCTGGTTTTTGTGTTTACTTAAAACAGCTTGCTATTTCCCTGATCTCCAGGCAAACTTTATTTATTAACATATAAATAAAATATCACCACATTTCAGCATAAATAAAATATCACCACAATACAGTTATATGTTTTTACTTATTTCATTCAAATTGTCTCAGACTGTTGTGTTTAGCTTGAAGCCACATAAATTGGTTTTGTTTTGAATCTGAAATAAAAATTTTACATATTTGGGGCTGTCAGAATGGCTCAGCAGGTAAAAGCCTTTGACTCACAATTCTGACAACCTGTGTTCAATCCTCATAACCCAAGGTGGGAGAAGAGAATTGACTCCTGAAAGTTGACCTTTGACCTCCACCCATATCCCTTTGTATGTACATACCTGCATGCATGCACACACTCAGAATAATAATAATATGGAAATTTAAAAAAGAAGAAAATCAAATGTATTTGTTTTATATATTACCTTGGAATTTGTCTATACCATAGAATTACTACATAGATCTAATTTACATATACTTTATTTCAGAAACATAAGCTATTTGTCTGAAGTTTTGAGTCCATGAAAAAATATGCACCTTTAATAATACAACAGTGGGAAGAAGTGAAATATAGTGTGTGAATCAGGGCTTTGCCAAAGTATTTCATGCAATACGTAGTTGTTTCTCTCAAATATATCTGCAGTATCTATAAATAATGAGCATCCCCATGTGTAGGAAAAATGTCTCTATTTATTTATTTATTGGCATAAAGGTGACATCAAGTTTGTAAGATACTATGCTCTGGAAAAGATGATGGGAAAGAGTAAAAGAACAGTTTTATAATTACATAAATCTTGGAAGAATTTCCTTGCAAGTGTCTCAGGCATTATTATTTCTTGGACAGATGGTACAAAAACGAGAGTTATTTTTCTTCCTAGAGTCATTGCTCTCCCACTAAGTTGTTCCAACAAAGTCTCATTTTTTACCTGTGTGTTTGGATGGTATTCTTTACTCTCCATTCCATTGCAATTAAACAACCCCTGGCTTAAAGAAGAATGCACATACATACAGATTCCTCAAAGAATTTTTGTGTGTATTTTTATTTTAACCCATGTAAATATATTGCAATTCTCTCTCTTTTTATAATTTTTCAGCTTTTCCTTTAAATCTACTTATGTTGTTGTTTTTACTTTATGCTTCAAATTTAATAATATCCTGTCATTGAAATTCATTCACTAAATTCTGCTCAATCACAGCAGTTACGGGAGGGGCACCCAGAGGTTTCCCCAATTCTCTGCTTCTGCAAACACTGATCTAGTCAGTTTCTTTCATGGAGTTGTAGATAAGTATGTGGATTTCATTTCTAGGATTTTGAATCCAGATACCAAAACCTAGATCTGATTACAAATGGAAAGGGATAAATTGTAGCTGTATGAAGGGTACTTGGAGCACAGAATACAAAACAAATACATCACAGAAGAAGAAATAATAGTAATAAAAACAGGATATGAGGTGTCTGTTCTAAGTGTAGAAAACAGAGTGTAGCATACAACTCTAGAAGAGAGAAAGGAATGGAAGTGTACAGGTAAGTCACAATTTTCAATCAGGAAAAAATGGGGTTTGCCAGGTCCAGTCAAAAGTGGCTTTCATATAGAAACTGCTTAAATCCTTGAGCATATGTGGACCATTTTCCTTGTCATTTGAAGTACACCCATTGCACAACCAGAATGTATTGTAGCATGACTTCAAGAATGAGAAATCCTTTAGGAATATCCCCCAAAGCCCCCTGACATTAGTTGAGGGAATGGCTGAGAGAAGTTTCCCTCATTTTCATAATCTTGCCCCTAAACCTACTTTTAAATGGTAAAATGCATCAATAATGAATAGATGTTAGCTAGTTTGCCAAGAGTTTTACACTGAGTTATCGACATTCGTGATGATGCTGGTTTCAGAACTGCATGTCAGCGATATGGAGAAGTAAGCATATGATTAACGTAGATGACATTTCAGTCACTGTAACAGACCTGCTAGAGAAACATGAACTCAGTTTGAAACCAAGTGAGAAGAGAAGTAAAACCAAATGTTAGCATGGAGAAGTAGCTTGCTTCAGTAAAATTTAAAAGAGAAACACTGAAATTGGCTTGTTAATAGAACTCTATACAGTCCTCTGGAATCTTGGACTTGTGAGCCACATCGGTGTCATTTCTAGTGGCAGAACCCATCACAGTCTTTATTATTCCATCTTTCTCACAAGTGGAGAAAGAGAGCACTGAGGCTGCTGTTCCACCAAGCATGTCAATGTACATGGTGAAGCCAATAGGTTCCATAAACATATTCATTAAATCTTGATATAGAAGTACAGTTCTGCATTCCTACTATTGCACATTATCACTATAATGATGATATTAAAATACTACTTTAGGTGGTTTAAGGAAGCAGTTGAAGACCAGTTGAAACATTGCATTCACCAGGAACTTCTTTTGTGCTAGAAAATAGTCCGAGATCAAACCTACAAGACCCAGAAAAGTCACAGAACTGTGGACAGAGCTTGGGAGGGTTCTAAGTGAGGGCATCTGTTTGATAGAACTCCAAGCCCAGCGCGAGGCTGAAATGATGAGAAGGTGAAGTATTGCCAGAAAAAAAATAATATTTTTCATGTTTTAAAGGTAAACTGATATAAAAAGTACTGAGTTTAAGTTCCGGATCTGTCACCACAAGCCACACAGATCTGTTTTCTCAAGTGTAGATAGAAGATACAGGAACTTACTTTCCCTCTGTTGAGACAGTATAACATAAAATTAAGGATTTAGAACTGAGACTCAGGCTTAATTCTGTATTTGAAGATGTCTTTGCACATAATGTGTCTGAATATTCTTTACCTTAAAACTTACTGTTGGATAAAATCATCAGGATCAGCCGGGAGGTGGTGGCACACGCCTTTAATCCCAGCACTCGGGAGGCAGAGCCAGGCTGATCTCTGTGAGTTCAAGGCCAGCCTGGGCTACCAAGTGAGTTCCAGGAAAGGCACAAAGCTACACAGAGAAACCCTGTCTCAAAAAAACAAAAAAAAAAATCATCAAGATCAGAAGCCAATGAATAATAAGGATAGGATGATATCTATTCAGGGCTGACCAAGTATTGTGCAATGGGTGATTTTACCAGTCAAAACATGAAAGCATTTTCTTGGCTTGGACCAGTGTCTGTCCCAGGCCAACCAACCGATGGCCCCACTATCTAACTGAAGACACAAGCTTGCCCAGCAAGTTACCCTGTAGGCTTCAATCTGGAGCTGGGCAATGCATCCATTCTGCTTATTTCGTGTCTACGGCAAACTAACCACTAAATGTCATATAGCCTCTGAATTCCTCTGTGGCTCCTTCACTAACCAGCCTGGGCTTGGTCTTCTTGAAAACCCAAAGAAATGAAGGTATTTTCTTTCTCTCACTCACTCCCCTGCAGCTCTTACTACCCATCTTTTCACAGGGAAGGAAAACAAGTACGATGAAGCTGAAACTGAATCTCCAATAACCAAGGGTTTAGTCTTGTTTGGTTTTGTTTGGTTTTGAAGTTGTGTGGTCTGAACAGGCCACGGGACGTTCCTATTTAAAGCAGCATTGTAACATATAGGATAAGATGCTAATGAAGTTCAAGTCTAAGTCCCATTGCTAACATGTTCTTTTAAACAACTGTCTATCTCAAATAAATTATTGAAACTTTATATGCTGGCCTTCTTCATTTTTGATTGTTAATAAATGGAGGCCAGAGAGATGGCTCAGTAGGTAAGAGAGATTTGCTGCTCTCCCAAAAGACTAGATTTAGTTTCAAGCACCCACATCATGTGTCTTACAACAACATGTAACTTCAGCTCCAGGGGATCTATAGCCCTCTTCTGGCCTTCACATGTAGCATACATTGCAAAGATACATATATACAAATAAACATGAAAACAAAACCTTTTGATTTTAATAATAATCAAAGAGCTAGCATATATTGAACAGTTACTGAGTACAGTATTGTTTTATGAATATTCTTCCTTAACTCTCATAATAACATATGTGGTAAGTAACTTTTCATTCTCCTCACAGTGAAAAAATGTAAAATTCAAAGAGATTAAGTATAATATTTTTTCTTTGTTCTGGATTAAATAAAGCTAAGGGAGAGCCAGACTTTGGACTTAATTGTCTTATTCCTGACAAATGCTCTTAAACACCATCTACACACACACACACACACACACACACACACACACACACACGTATTGTTTTCTTTGTTGAGTATTACTCTCTTAATGACAAACAAACATCTAAGGATAGGAAAAGTTTTAGTGAACATTAATATGTTTATAGTCAGCTATCTCATTGAAACTATCTTAAATGATACAAGGAATGTGTTTATCATAATTCTGTGATATCTTTATGTGGGTCATAGCACAATAGCCTTGTCATCAAGGATCTAATCTTGGAGAAACTTTGTAAGTACAACTGGTTCTAGAATTTGTAAAACTAGTTACAGTACTTATGATCAAATCTAACCCTTCTAGATGATAAAATTCTGTATGTTATGTTCAAGCATAGCAGAGAAGATTTTTTTTACCCTGTGGGGAGGGGCTAAAAACTAGAAATAAATTTCAGAGACTGCAGTACATAATGAAAAACAGCTGCCATGTAAGTGTTTTGACTGACTGTGGAATTCACATATGTGCTGAGTTTCTTGTGTTTCAGTATTTAACTTTTCAGGCATGCCTGCTTTACCTCCTGCATCATTTATTTGTGATCTGTGAAAGACTTTCTCTCAGTGTAAATATCCTTTATTCATGTCCTCTCTAATTAAAAGAACTAATACTAAGACCCTAAGGAAAGCACTTGAATATGAAAGATTTATTTTTCTTATATCTTCAGTGATCGAAGGTATGAAAGGAGAGGCACTTTCAGTGTGTATGTGTGGTGGAAAAGGATAAATATCTCCAAGAATAGACTGTTGACATTGGTGTTTCAGAATAGTGATAAAAATAGAACCCCAAAATAGAGCTTTAATCATACTAGTTTTATAGACCAACCGTGTGTGTTGCTTGCCTGAAAGTCCGGTAGTGATTATTTTGCAAATAAATAAATACCACATCTGTGGGACATGGCAGCATTCACATTTACTTACTAGATTGGCTTTATCGGCCCTTCTTTGGTGAATGTTGGTTCCAAAGTGAGTCACCATTTTTTTTTCAAATAGGCACAAGGCTCTTTGGCTAATTTCAATGACTGTACAACCTTGATAGGCAAGGTGAGATACATACAAGAAAAGCACTGAGATACCTAGAATACAAACTGAAGAGTGAATAGAACAGCAGAAAATGGGCTGTGGAGAAGCAGGTGAGCACGGAGAAGTCTACATAACATAAATAAGAATGTTTTATAATGAAATGGAAGGAAGACCACTGAAGTCCATAAACAGGAGTGATTAGATTTATGCTAGAGACACCACTTACGTACAGCATGTAACAGGGACTGTTACAAAGTGGAGAGGTCAGGAAATAATAGAAAGTTCAGATGAAAGTAAAGAAAGGAGACCAGTGAGAGGAGACTGGGTCAAGGCTGCAACATCACTTTCATGAGATTGTGGAGTGTCCTGAGCGTTGGAGGAAGGGAGGAAGTCAGGAAAACAGATGCCAACGATCAAGGGAAGAGAAGGGCGAATGGTGGATTGAGGCTGGAAGAAAGGCTTCCTAAGGTTCACATAAACAGAATACTCTTTAGGGAAACTTTTGACGCTACTGGAAAATAACAGGACTGTTCAATTAAAATTGTGCCCTGAAATTTAATTTCTTTGCTTCAACTCAGCTCAGGACTTTTCCTGTCTTGTTCCTTCCCTCACAAACATATCTAAGTGTTTCTGTGACATTTACATTGTGAAAAGCCATCATCAGAGAAACCAAGGATTATTATAGTTATATTAACTATATTATTATTATAGTTACAGCTGTGCAAGCAGCAGTCCCCAAATGAGAACTTTGTTGTTATAAATTTAAAAGCTATGACTTTTAAATGAATTAGTTCACAATGTTACATAAATATTTTATTTTCATAATTTTAGAATAGTCAAAAACACACTCTTTATAATCCTGCATAGAAATCACTTAATCAAAATGATGGTATCTCTCTGTGTGTGTGTGTGTGTGTGTGTGTGTGTGTGTACTCGCTATGGTATGTATGTGAAGATCATAGGATAACACAATGGGGGGCAGGTAGTTATTTTTTTCTACTGTTTGGCTTCCAGGAATCAAGCACAGGTCTTCATGCTTGGTGACAAGCACCCATACCTGCTGAGCTATCTCATCTCCCTTCCCATAATAATAATGTTATTATTAAACTGGAAGATATTCCTGTTTTTCCCAATCAAAGCAGACTTTTTCTATATGATATAAATTTGAAAATACTTTTGGGAGAGACTTAACTGATTTTTTTGGATATAATGTAAATTTAAATGCCTACTATATCACTATATTCATGAATCAAATAATAAAAGATATCTATTTTAAAAAAAAACTCAATGACACTTTCCTTGACTCAAGAAACTCCTTGTAATTTTAATTCAAATGACTGAGAAAATTACTCTGGTTAAGTAAATCCTCTATTATCAACAAGGTCTCCACTGGAGTTTGCAACCACCAACTCCAAACATGAATTAGTAGAAGCTAATCTATGGTCAAGGCTTCCATTGGTTTTCTAGTGCTGTATAACAAATTACCACAAAGTAAATTATTCAAAACACTCATTATCTCCCAGTTCTATGACTCAGAAGTGCCAGCACTGCTTAGAGCCATTTCCAAGCTCTTCAAGTTGTTGGCACAATTTGTTTCTTTGCCGCAGTGGGACCTAGGCTCCCTCCCGACCGTTGACTATGGCTAAAGAAGTCTCTTCACCCCAGTACTTACAGTGTCTCACCACCAGTCTCCTTCAACAGGGAGTTCAGAATCTGGAACTTAACTTCCTCAAGCGAAAAGGGAAAAAAAACAAAGCAAAAGTCTCTCCCACAAGTGGTAAAACAGACACTTTGTGTGTATGTGTGTGTGTACATATTTAGTGTGTATGTATACACACATACACAGTAGTAACCACAACAAAAGACATCTTATAATATTTTATCTGTCAGAAGTAAGCAGCTTGTCCACCCGAGAAGGGTAGGAGATATGAAATCACCCTAATGTTTGTCCCTCATGGTCTATGTGATGCAAATAGTATTTTAGAAAGTGACAGGAAATTTTATTTTAGTGAACTCTTATGATCTAGAACTGATTTCCCAGAATCATGGTGTTCTGTAGTGAATACATGAATTCTGCTTCATTTCCTAGAGTTCTCTTCTACAGATATATGTTCACTTATAGCTGTTAAAGGAGGGGCTTAAAAAAAGAAGAGAAAGTATGGCAGCATGACATAATTTCCACACCAAGAAGAAAAAATGCAATATAGACATATTTTTCATTTGTCATGGAAATGAGAGTTCCATATTTTTTTTTTACATAGGACAAGCAAGAATAACAGTAGAGCTAGTAGTCTAGTGGTAGAGAGCATTTAAATTTCCTTTAACAAGAAAGAAACTACCATATGTGTTGACATATAGTGTAAAATTCTGTGTAAATATCTATGAATTTTCAGGGTCCATAAAGTCCCTAAGAAGCACAAATAAAGACTCCTTTCAGCTGTGGAATATATATATATGGTTAAGTGAAACTTAACCAATTCATGGTGTGTTTTATTCAATAAATTATTGGATGTTTTGAACATTTAGATCATATAACAAAAACAGCTGTATAAAACACTGAACTATCTAGTGCTTTCTAAAAGCATTGAATGAATACACCAGTAGACTCTGGTTATTTTTAGTTACTAAATTATTTAACAGTTACAGCAAAATATTTTAATATTTAAATATATTTTGAAAATGTTAACTAAATAAAGATGTTGTTCATTCAATATTTTTAATCGGTTTGTTCATTTCTAGCAGGCTTCCCCAATATACAGTAAAGTGGAAGCAAAACCAAACATGTTATGGTGCCGAGGAGATGAAACTGTGAGTAAATCATTTATCACACAAGCGTATGAACGTGAGTTCAGATCCCCCAAACACACACACACACACACACACACACACACACACACACACGTGAGTATGTGTGCAAGAGAGAGATTTAAAAATTATCAAGCATATTTGCCAGTAGAGTCAAAAATAAACTTCAGAAATGCACGGAGAAATGTTCTAAGGACTAAAGCATTAAGCTCACAGGGAGAAGGCTGAGAAGACGGAAGTAATTTTCTCTTATTTCTAGGGCAATGTTTTATCTTGTTAAATGAAGCTGTCACCTTTATGCTGCTTTTCTTCTTTGATCTGTACATATCTACATGAATTATAGAGTACAATGAAACAAGAGACTGCAGGACCCAGAGGAATATACCAGGACGGACAAATATGTGAGTTGCACTTACGCTGTATGTCTCATTAGAAGACCTGTCTATCCTCCACCCCCCCCCCCCCCCCCCGTCTATTGTTAGAAACAGCAGTGTAATGTAGCGATCAAGTTGGAATCAAACAGTTATAGGCTTGATTTCCAGCCCCATAGAATGACCACTACTTAAAATAATCTCCTTTCCTATTAGGAAATGGTGCGAGGGAGTTGCCGCGGTTCCCATAAAGCAAATACTTTATGAATACAGGAAGTTTTATTGTGGTTAATGTTGGCACCTTATTGGAAATAGCAACAACACATTATCCAAAATAAAATGCAGAGTAGACCATGGAAACTTGTCCTCCAACAGAAAGAGAAAAGAGAGTAACATAATAGAAATATTAATAGGTCTATTAAGAGTTAATCAAAACTTTAAGTAATTATAAAATTGATATCTGAGTATCAACTAGATTTCTACCCTAATCTGTTTATACTATTGTCACACTCTACCTGAATCATAAAATGAAAGACAGTTTTGTCATCTTCAATCATAAAAAGCTATTTTAACAAAGTCCACCTCATATGATCCACGTCAGTGTTACATGTCAACCCCTGGAAGCTTCTAGCACATTTCTGTGGAGACGGAACTGCCTGTGTCACTCTGTCTTCTGTTTCTATAATGAGCTAAACAGAGAGGAAAAGGCCCGACACCTGTGATAAATAACGCAGCCACACAAACACCACATCTGGAAAATGTATCTGTCATTCCATGGGAAATAAGTCTGGAATTTTCCTCAGTAAATCACCAGTATTTTGAACATTTAGATGAGAGAAGGAAACAAATTATTTACTTTTAAAAATGAAGTTTGAAAATGGCCTTTCCCTCTGGTAATTCTTCCATGTGCTAATAATTCATGGTGTTTTGTTTTCTCTAGGCTCTGGAAAGTTTTGAAGAGAAGGAAAAGTAGGAAAACATAATCTGCAGTTTCAAATTATCCATGTGCGAGGAGCAGCAGCTGTGTTTCGAATTACAAAGGGGAAGGTCTCAAACCATTCCCAAGTGCCCAGCCAATGTCACTGGAAATGACAGCAGCACATGTGTTCATAAACACCCTCTTGGTAGTCTTCCTTTTCCTTACTAACACGTTTAACACAATTATAGATGAACAATAAATGTACTCTACCCTAAACACATACATGTACATGCATGCATATATCGAGAGAAAGAGAAAAGCCACTTAAAAATCATCATGAATGTGTATATATGATATATACTATATATATAAAACATATTAATATGAACTTGCCACTTCTTCCTAATATACATCCACATTTTCCTAATAGCAGACCTTAATAAACAATATTTTAAAAATAATATCTGTACTTCACAATACATTGTTACCACTTTCATGTCAATAAACATATATTCATTTTTTTACTGATGAATACTATAATCATGCTGATTTATGGGGGACTGTGATGTTTTGATATGTATTTACAATGTATGATAATCATATTATAATAGTTAACATTTCTATTTTTAAAACTTTTTTGATTAATGTATAATAATTATACATCATCATAGAATATAGTGAGACATTTTAATACATGTATTCTATATTTTCTAATAAAATCAGAATACTATCTCCTTTACCATGACTTAATGTTGAGAATCTTTGAACTAGTTATTAGTAAAATGTGTGATTAGTTAATAGAAACTATAATCTCTGTTTATAATCTCTGTTAGTGCTCTGCAGAGCACTAAAATCTTACTTCTGTGCAGCAGTACTTTGGTACCTGTTTATCTAAACGTTTTTGCCCTCCCTTTCTCTACCCTTCCCAGCCTCCAATAATCACTAGGCTAACTTCACTAAGTGAAATAAGTTAAGTCCAAAAGACCAACACTGAGTCTTTCACACTTCCATTTCTAAAGTCTGATAACTAACCCACAGCTATGTCTTCAGAATTCACTCTACCATCCCATTGGCTCCAACACTACTACAAATAGAGACCAGTGTGATCTCATTTTTGGACAGTTGCATTTTTATATGGGTCTTGTTTTTTCTTTAATTTACCTCTAGAATTAAAGGTTTTGCAACAAGGTAAGTGCATACTTTTGTAATTTTTTTGTTACATACTTCATACATTACTCTTTAAAAAATTGCACATTTTTACATCCCCATTTACAAGGTGTATAATATCCAGTTCACGTTATGAATGCTGGCAATGGCTTTTGCTCTTTTTTTGAAAACATATTCAAGCTGATCATTCTAAATTTGTATTTTTATATAGATTAACTTCATATATTAGATCTTTTATTTAGTTAAATATTTTAATAAGTAATATTTATGATTTTGGGAAGTCTCTAGCATTATTTATTTTCTTTGTAGAGCTTTCTTTATTTCATTGAATGATTTTGTAAATGAAGATTATTTTATGATAACTTCTTCAAATATTTCTGAGTGCTGTATCTTTAATGTAGTTTTCAAAGATTTTTTTCAATGTTTCTGATATATTACAAATATTCAATTTATCATATCAACTATAATTTAAAGTATAGTGCCTGACTTTATTTGTTGTAAGTATACAAAAAGTTCTCAAACACTGAATAGTATATTCTCATGCAGTCTGCTTTTAAACAACTATTACATTTTTTCATTTTACTGGAGACTGATTTTACTATAAGGGATGATATGTGAGTTCAGCTTTATTTCTCTCCCAAAAGTTATCTGGTTGTTTGAACTCTGTTTACTGAAAACCTACCTCCTTTTTTGTAGACATTCCATTCTCTTTTTAATGACTTGTCTGTCTATTTTGCGGGATTCTGACTTGTTTTAATACAAAATGTACTTCAAGAGTCACTAGGGAAAGTGCCCAGGACATCTTATTTTTCTGTTGAACTTCTCTTTAATGTTCTGATCATTGCTTAACATGCTCAAAGGATAATCTTAAATGTTCTGTGTAAGTGATATTTTCAACAAGGTTGAGAACAAAAGGGGAAGATATTTTGCAAGGCTAAGAATTAATGTTGCACACGTAATCCTTAGCACCATGCCGGACCACAATAAGTAATAACCAACCACCATTCTTTTAGAATTATACAATCGCTAGGGTTTGAGCTCTGCAAGTGTAGCCCAAATGCAATTTTAGTAACTCCATGTGACAGAAAGGATCAGCTCTTCTACTGAGCATTGATATGGATATGAAGACTGCACAGTTAGAAGCACACTGATCTGTGTTCAGGAAATTCCATCGTAGTTGTAGAGAGCAACAATGCACAGCAAGTAGAAATAGCTCACCAGATGATAAAATCAGAAAGCCACAGATAGCACAAAGGGCAGACTGATGCCATCTGACTAAAGCAAGGGAGGCAGGGAATTCTGAGGGATTCACAGAAAGAGATTAACCCCTTTGTGGATTTTGATAAAGGAATGGGAAGTGGCAGGCAGGTAAAATAGTCATAGCAGAAAAATTAAGCCTGTTTCAATCTTCCCAGGAAGAAATAATTCTTTTGAGTTAACACACAATCATGGTTAACATTTGTTAAGATCTTAGTATGCCAGGCCCTCTAAAATAATTTATAAAGATAAGAGATTTAAATTAATCCTCCTAGCCACCTCTCAAGTAGGTAGCATTTAGGCTCATTTTAGGAATTAGAACACTGAAGCACATTAAGTCTAAATCACTTTGACAAGCTAGTAAGTGGCAATCAGAATTCTCAGCCAACAGTTTGACTTTGTTTCTACACTAAGAATTACAATATGTTGTGTCTTTGTATATATCAAATTTAATATTTTGATAAAAAGACATTTGTTATGGAAAAATTAATGTGACATGCATCATCTGTTTCTTTGTGATGTCTATGCTTCTTCATAATTTCTATTGCCTAATGTAATATGTATGTTCAGCTTCATATACAGCCATTTAGAATATGTACATTGCAAAGCCCTTCTCCAATGTTTCTGCCCTTGTTGGTACTCTACTTTGGATCAATCACTTAGTATTCTAACGGGGCATCTATTTCATACTAACACAATACAGATGTCTTTAGACACATGATTCAGAGAAGCTCACATTAATTTTCAATACTGAGCTTATTTACCTACCCTAAATATACTCAACTGGTTTTTCTATTCCTCAGCAAATACTTACATCATTTTATTTCACAAAGTAGAATTCTGTAGTCAGCTGTAACTCATTTCATATTTAGTTGTCTATCATCAGCACACCAGATAAGAAGTTCATAGTATTAACTGAATATGTGGATAAAAAATCTATGGCTATGGATCAGAACCTATGACTCTCACTATATGAGAAGTGTTCCACAGTACCTTTTTTCCATGGTCCTTCTGCCAGACAGAGATGTAAAGGACATTATTGCATGTTTCGGTAACTTTCCAGGCTTTAATACATATGCTATGGAAATATTAATTTATCTAATAAATATTTAATCTGTGATATAAAGAGGCATGTCTATGTAATCTGTAGAAAGGTATAATTATTCTCTAAAGTTAAAAGAAGGGCAGTTTTATGTCAGAGTCATGAGTTTATAGAACTGTAACTCAGAAAGTCCTAGTTAGGTCCTGTTCCAATCACTTTCTAGTTGTATGATTAAGGGCATATTATTGAGTTGAGTAAAAAGCTGAAATAAAGCAATAACATAGTCCATGTCATCTCTTTCTTATAATAACAAAAAGGAACAGTCTCTATAGCTACTGGTAAAGAAAGGAAACATTTTTCCTTACTACAGCACATCACTGAATCTTGAATGTAGAAATATTCATTCTGAGATCCATCGATATTGTTAAAGATAGCAACACTTTAGTGAACATTTATTATATACCAACCATGATTTATAGGAAATCACTGTATTCAATCTTATATCATACTGGTGAGTGTATAGTGCCATCTTCATTGTGTATGTGATATCATCAAAATGCCGGGTAGAAAGTAGAACTGAGGTTTGAACTTGGGTCTACTTAGTTTTAAAGTGAATACTTTTTCCTGCATTCTGTTAGCTAAGTAGCTAAGAAGCTTTTCAAAGGAAAAAGACTAAGCAACAGAATGAAAGAATTTCCGTACAGTCCATAAAGTCTCACCATGAATGTCCTATTCCGGGAATTTCAGTGCTAACACCGGCTCCCCTGCCATGGTTCTCAGTACAAAAGAGAGAGGAAGATGTCATGCAATTAATTTGAACTCTTGTAGCTGAGCTAAAAGGTGTGGATACAGAATAAGAAGTGTGCCATTCATTGCTAATGTTCCTTTCTTTCTGTGGGAGGGCTAGCTTCCCAGTATCTAGTTTTCTCAACGACCAGATAATTTTAGGATAAATGATCCCAAGCTTCTTGGGTAGCAGAGCCAGTAAGTTTCCAGAATCTAATGAAAAGAATGCGGCCTCATGCATTAAGGATAAGGTCTTGTTTATTTTTGAGGTTAGCAGCAATCGTAAATATTTGAGTTCATGTGAGGTTCCAAAAAGAGGTCTTGTAAACGCGGAACCAATTTTAAAGCAAGAAGTAAGGCTCACTTTATAAAACTAGCAGCCAAACGTTTGTGATCTATAACAGAAGGAGAGTAAGACTTGGGAAAGACAGATGATATCGTATGTAGTAATGGAAATGTCATGAGAATAAACATTGGTGATCTGGTAGAAATGTTTTGTCTCCTGAGCACTGCTGACTTGTTTGAATATCTGCATAGAAAGACAAAGGTATCCATTCTATCATGTTATCGTCTATGCAGATTCTAATAAACAAAATTCATTATGAAAGATTCCTCCTTGCTGGAATCACAGATAGTCAACAAATAACCTTTTAGGTAAATTTCTAGTTTTTATGATCCCTATGATTTTATATATGGAAGACAAGAGAGATGATATCTGTCACTGTTGAAATGAGATTTATCATATTGGACAGAGGTTCCTTTCAAGCTGAGGATCTAGATGCAATCATATACACACAAATAAAAGCCCAGATGCCTTATGATTAATGTCTATAAATTTTTTATTAAAGTTATTTTGAAGAAGGTAGAGCCAAGTCCTAAACTTGCTTCTTAACTTTCAAATAGCGACAAACTTTACCTCAATGTCACTATGGTTCAAATATACTCATTTCCCTCCATTTACACATCTATTCAGTATATCCTAAGGCTCTAATTATGACTGTGATATAAAACTTTACTGTTGTCATAGATCTGGGCTTTTTGGAAATAAAAGGAAACCAAGAGATCACAGATTATTCTTCTTTGCATGGATAAGTAAACCATGTTCCTCAAAAAGTAAGAATTGATTTGGTCATATTGTTTGCTGCCTTCAAACTAAGTACCAAAGCTCTTAACCTCCAGTTTAGCATGTAATTAAGCTTTATAGACTTGTTCATTTATTTCTCCAAATATAAATAATATCAAGATGGGTATCAGTTTACTGTTCAGATAAAGCCAAAACCAAATGTAATCCCTGATCTCATAAATATTATCATCTGCTGTGAATTGCCAGGGATTGAGGAGGTGGCTCAGTAATGTGTCTGTCACATAAGAATGGGGACCTGAATTCAGATTCCCAGGACTCATGTAAAAAGTCAGGAGTGGCAGGGCTGGACTGTAATCCTGGTGCTGAGAGGCAAAGAAAGGCAGATCCCTTGAGCCCATTGGTTAGACACAATCTAGACAAATCATGAGCTTCTGGGTCAATAAGAGAGCCTGCCTCAAAGAATAAGGTGGAAAGGAACTGAGAAAGATGCCTGATATTGACCTCTGACCTACACATGCACACACTATCAAGTTAACCCCCACCCCAGAACTCAGATGAGTTTTATCAAAGTAGAATTGCTGGTCTTTGGTTGAGATTTAAACCTACATAAGTGAATGAAGACGTTTGAGTAGAGAGTGAGGTACAGTGAGGGGAAACAGGGAAGTACTGAATGCAGAGATTCCAACATCTAGTTGTCAGACATGGAATAATGAGATGCCAAAGATGCAGAAAAACTAACATTAAATACCAAGTATAGGATTATAGAAAGTAAGAGAATAGGGTCAGTTCAGGTTCATATTATCATTGTTTTTCTATATATAAACACAAAGTTCAAAGAAGACCACATACACTTGAGTGCTAGTGTCCTACAGATCTGGTCATAATGCATATCTGTTAATATAACTGATAAGAATGGTGAGAGGCTTTGAAAAAACTAATGATGCCCAGCAGCGGTGGCGCACACCTTTAATCCCAGCACTCTGGAGGCAGAGACAGGCGGATCTCTGTGAGTTCGAGGCCAGGCTGGTCAACAAAATGAGTTCTATATAACAACCAGGGCTGTTGCACAGAGAAATCCTGTCTTGAAAAACCAAAAACCAACCAACCAAACAAACAAAAAGACTAATGAGAGACACTCAAAAAGATCACAAGGCAACTAAATTGGCAGCCTAGGATCTACCTTGTAGGTCTAGCCCTGCTCACACCAGCTTAAAAAAAATCCATCGAAGTTTCCTGAGCAGAGAGAGTGGGTGCTGTTACTCTGCTACATATTGTGCTAAGCAGCCCCTACATCTCCCAGACACTCCTTTCCTAGCTTGTAGTCATTAGTCATTTCCCTTAATTTTAGGAGAATTCTTGGCAACTTGAAGATACTAAGAGAGGTGGAGATGAAGGTATTGTAAAAGGAAACTCGCCCTTGTTCTAAATTAAATGACATCATCTTTAGATTATGATAAACAAATGTAGATTCAATGTGCTTTGTCAATATAATCACTTCAGAGTCCTAGGGATTTTCTTGTTTATGTCAGTGTAGTAGTGGAGTCAGAGAAGGAACACTAAAAGACATTCTTTCAGAATGGAAAGGAAAGAAAATGAAAAAGAAGAAAAAATTTAGTGAAGAAATATGAGTCGCTGAAGTCTCACCTTTTGGAACTGGGAACTGTCAAATGACGTAGACATTCATCCAAAAAGAGATGGCTTATCCATTCAAATACTACTGCTTTGGTGCAGTTTAAATTCTCAGGAAAACAAATTACAGCGGTTTTCTGTCTCATAACGAAAATGAACACTTACAGTCAGTGGTTTTTAAATTCTTGAGAGCTCCTGATGGCCTTGTTATTTCACTTGCTTTAAGATGACTGAATGAAAACTCCCAGTCAACACGGGGTCTTGGGATTTAGGTTGACATTTAAAAATGGTTAAAAGTCCATGTTCGTGTTTCATAGAACAGCATAATTTTCCATCATTACTTGTGGTTACTCGAGATAAAGAATTCTGTGAACTGAAGAAATAGTTCTGTTCACTACTCTAAAATCAGAAGCCCAAAAACTGAAGACAGGACATTCCGTACTAAGGTCCTCAAAATGGGATCTATTACAGAGAAGTCATTAACATGTCAGAAATATCAAACCTTGGACTTCATACCAAGCTTCCTAAATCAACATCTCTAGGAATAGATACCAGTGCTCTTTTTATAATAAATTTAAGGCAATGGAAATGTTGATAAAGATTTAAAATTATCAAGGTAAATAATTTTTCTTCTTAAGTGGTATAAAATTTATCACTTTTTGTTGCTAGAAAATAACATTTTCTCTCTGCTCATCTTCATGACACTCTGTTCTTGAATCTGGAGCTTTTCATTCTTTTCTTCTTTGTTTTTTGACTTGAAGGGCAGTTATCATGGTTGTTTTTGATTGTTAATATGATGGGATTCAGAAGCAAATCTCTGAGGGATCATCTAGACTAGATTAACTGAGGTGTGACATGGGTGATGCCCTTCCATTGGGTTAGGTTTCAAGACTTAATAAAAAGTAGGAAGTGAGCCAAACACATGTTTTCATCACCTTCTGTCTCTTAACTGTGGATGCATTGTGACCAGATGCCTCCAGCCCTGGACACCACACTGTCCCTACCATAATGGATTATAAGTCAAAATAAATCTTTCCTATCTTAAGTTGTTTTGGTCACAGCAACAAGATAAGCAACTATTTCAGTAGTTAGACAATTGCAGAAATGTCTTTTCAGTGGTTTCTGCACTGAAGACATTTAAAGCAAAAAAAAATGCAAGTATAAAATTATTTCACGAATTTCAATAAAGATGTGGGTGTAGTCTGAGATCACCAAGTTCACAGATCATGGTATAATATCAGAATCTTACCCCATGTCTTCTCAGCCCCCACTCAATGCTTCCACTCCATCACTGACTCCCTTGGTCTGATGATATCACCATGTATGGAGAAATCTCTTAGATTTTATTGTCACATGAGAAAACTAGACACAGAGAAATTTATTGCCTGCCCTAAAACCAGTAACAGGAAATGCAAAAGATAGTAAGAAGGTACCAGGAGTTTAGGGAATGCACTAGCATGTAAAATCCTATTCCTAGTGAGGATTTTTAAAAGCTACACAATCCTTGATTTATCTTTGCTTTTTTTTTCTTAATGTAAAATGGTATTGGAAATTTCACACAAGAGTGCTGTATTTACATCATCTCCACCTCTTTCTCCCCACATCCAACTCCTCCTGTGACCCCCACTCCCTCTCAAATTCAAGACTACTTCTTTAATTATTAGTTACACACATTTATATGTGTGTGTGATACATGTGTCTATTGAGTCCATTTAGTATTGCTAATATGTACATGTGTTCAGGTTTGACCTCTTAACACTAGATAACCTATTAAGGAGCTCTTCCTGGAGAATAATGATTCTCTCTCTCTCTCTCTCTCTCTCTCTCTCTCTCTCTCTC
>CABHPH010154116.1:20526-47292 GCA_902168325.1 Peromyscus nudipes
TCTCTCTCTCTCTCTCTCTCTCTCTCTCTCTCTCTCAGCAGCCATTAATTGCTTGTTGCTTTTCATCTAGGGTTGGGGCCCTGTGAAATCCCCCTCCATCCAACTTGACCTATCAGCTGGTTTTGTTATTATGCCAGTCTTGTTTAGGCAATGATATCGTTAAGATTTCATGGCTGCAGATTCCCTGGCATGTCTGAAAGACACTATGACTTAGCAGGCTTTGTGGTCCTCTGGTTCTTACAGTCTTTCTGCCCCCTCGTTTACAATGCTCTCTGAGCCCTAGTGTAGGACTGGTTGAGCCTGGGCACTCCAAGGTCACTTGTTCTCTGCATGTTGATCTCTGTAGTCATCCCTGCAAAAATATTTATTGTTTTTCACAACAAAATTCCTAATTCTTTATTCCTAGATAATTATTTATCCTTTAGGTTTCAACTTAAGGTCACACTTAATCTGGCACACCCACGCAAGTAAAACTAGTTTAGATGAGATTCTTTCTCAGCATTTCACTTGCTTTCCTTTAGCCATTGGTATCTATTTGGATATGGTGTATGTTTGGATATCTGACAGTGATATACCTCTAGAACTACTGAGCATAACACTTGGAGCATAATTTTATGTTAATATTTGATGATATAATAATATCTATGCTTAGATAATCATATATGTCTATACATGCATCTTAAATATCATCTCTTGATCTAAAGTGATCTTAACATCCCTAATTCATCACAGTTCCTTATGTTGTAGTGATCCCCAACCATAAAATTATTTTTGTTGCTACTTCACAATTGCAATTTTGATACTGTTATTAAATGTGATGCAGGATATCTGATATGTGATCACTGTGAAAGGGTCATTTGACCCCAAAAGAGTCACAACCCATACTCAGGTTGAGAACTGCTGGTCTAAAGGAAGATCATACATAAAGTAACCCCTTTGGAAGAATACACAGAGCTTATAGAACCTTTAAGTTGTTCTGTCCTACATCCCAGAGGTTTATTTTCTGGGAAATCTAGCCTTAGACTGGATACTAATGTCTTATTTTAAGGCTTAGGTTATTCACTTTTTCAACATCAGCAAAGTTGGAGAATATCTGAGGACTAGTGCATGCAAACCATAGTGTCATTTCACCCTCCTTATTCACATGTTCCATCCATCTTCCACGCTGCTTTCTACTCCTGCATCTTGGATATTGGCAGATCTTATCCATCTCACAATGCTCCTGTGCTGATTACTTTTATATCAGTTTGACTCAGGCTAGATTCTTCTGAAAGGAGGGAATCTCAATTGAGAATTGCCTCCATAAACCAGGCTGTAGGTAAGACTATAGGGTGTTTTCTTAATTAGTGGTTAATGAGGGTAAATACAGCCCATTGTGGGTGATGCTATCCCAGGGCTAGCGGTGCTAGGTTCTATAAGAAAGCAGACTGAGCAAGCCATGAAGAGCAAGCCAGCAAGCAGTACTCCACGGCTTCTGTATCAACTCCTAACTCAAGGTTCCTGCCCTGTTTGAGTTCCTTTCCTGACTTCCTTTGTTGATGAACAGTGATGTGGAAGTATAAGCCAAATAAACCCATTCTTCCCCAAGTTGCTTTTGATCAGTAATAGTACCCTAACTAGGATACTAGGATGGCCTCTAAAGTCAACAGTTAATTTACATACAGTATTCTAGTTGTCCAGAGAGGATTACCTTGAAGAAAGAGCAATATAATTTGTTCTCTATTACTTTACTAAGAAAGATCACAATTTTCTTGGCAACTTGAAGACCAATAATGACTAGTCTCAAACCCACGAAAAAATTGTTTAAAAAAATGAATTATAACACATAAAATAAAATACAAAAAAACTAGATTAAAAGTTTTAAAAATTATAGAAAAATTTTGGGAAATAAAGTCTTTTCTTGAGAGATTTTAGTAGATTCTATAAGTGATTGATCAAAACCCTGATTTTGTCTGAAACTGTAATGTAATCCATGAAAGCCAGCATCTCTGAGATGTTTACATAGTTAACATTATAATATAAACTATAAAAGTCAATTGAGAAAATTTATCAAATGATAAATATAAGTAGCTCAAAAAGTTCAAATGTTAGGGAAAGCTTTATTCCAAACAAAGAATCTATAGGAAAAAAAACAATAGCAACTATAATCATGAGAGACCATAACAAGAAAAATGTGAATAAAAGAGTGAAATACTTCCTGCAGCCTAGTTGAATCATGTGTGTTCTGGGTACTGGTTAAATTCCATGTTAAGGTCACTGACGTAACAAGTAACCTCTGCGGCTAGTCTCATGGCCTAGTTCTTAATTCATAGTCATGATTCATATCAAACCAACCACTAGCATGATGGTAAAGTTGGAGTGCAGGCTCAGCAGAGTCAATGATTAATGGAAAGAAAACCAGGACCGAATTAGAATCTAGCATTCTCCCTTTCCTGATTGTCTCATTCATTTCAGTTGAGTTTCTGGCCATTGTACGAATTCTGATCAACAAGATTTATCAAACTCTGACATGGAACCCATGGTTTATTCTATCAAGGTACATATTACAGATGTTTAAAGGCTAAATGCAAATTGTGTATGACTAGGAGTTAGAAGTAGACACTGCATCGAAGCTTATGAGTTGCAGTATCTTGCATAGTAGGTGCCAGCTTCATACAACTATTTGACATAAATGTATATTAATAAAATAAAAATCGATTGTTCAGAGGTGCAGCAGTCACAGTTTAAGTATTCTATAGTCACATTTTACTGATGCTATTTGAAAGGAACACAGAACATGCCACCAAGCCAAAATTCAGTAGACCTAATTCTGACACTGCTCTAGAGAAAAACAGAGCAAGGCAAAATATTCTACAGCCAATTTGAGTGTCATATCAGTTGGAACTGACAGTGAAAGACACCACAAACTAAGCAGCTGAAACTGCCTAAATTTATTATGTCATAGTTCTGGAGTTTAGATGTCTGAGATCAATATATCAGAAAGCCATGACGCTTCTCAAGGTACTTGAGCCTCTGGTAGCTGCTTGGTTTACCGTATCATAACTCCAATCCCCACATAGCATTTTCTGTATGCGTGCCTCTGTGTCAGAATTTCTCCTTTTCATGAGACCACCACCTCCATTGAATTATGATGCCCCCTCACACCGGTACCACCCAATCTAACTGTGCACCAGCTGCAGTCTTGTTTCCACAGAAAGTCACCTTTAAGGGCACTGGGCATTAGGAATTCAACCATGTATTCAAAGATATACAGTTCAGTTTTGTATTAGTTTACTTTTCTTTTGATAAAATGCTATGGGTGAGACAACTTACAGAAGAAAGAGTTTACTGGAGTTTTCAGTTCCAAAGGGATAGGAGTCTATGACAGCAGAGTGGAGGCATGCTTGCTGGAGCAGAAAGCTGAGAGCTTGTCTTCAACTGCAAGCAGGAAGCAAAGGGGGAGAGCTTGAGATGATGTGAGTAAGCCCTTAAATTCCCGAAGTCCCCTCCTGTAGTGGGTGGCTGTTAGAGTCATGCCCTGAATCACCATCCCTAGTGAGGTAGCAGATAACTATTACACCTGTCTATGACCTTGAGGTACGTGCCCCTGGGATGTGGCCGCTTGAGGACCCCTAGGACCTGGGATGGCTCTCAAGAAGGCTACACCTCCTAAGCCTTCCAAACAGCAGTATCATTCAGGAACCAGCTACTCAAATGCCTGAGACTGGGGGGGGGGGCATTTCTTATTCAATTTATCATAAAATCTTCACACATATTATTCAGGATATATCATAACACTTAAAATGTACGAACAAGAATACCTAATATGATCCCATAGGTTGTGAAGTGCTACCACAGAAACCTTATAAGAAAGTAATATGCAAGAATTTTCCTCTCTCTCTGAACACAAATTTACTTTAACATACAAATCCTATGCTACAAATATTGTATAATTACTTATATTTTATTCTTAATAACATATTGGCCATTTAACCAACTGACAATTTTTCAGTATTATGAACTATGCCTCCATAGATATCTTGTAAATATGTATCGTGGAGTACATTTTATTATTTAATCAGTATAAATAGTAAATTCTTGGCTTTGTATGTAAATATACAGTGAGTGGATTTACAAAGGAAGATTTGAAAGCCTGAAGCCTTCAAAACTGTAGCTTACAGGTCTTTGGTTAGCATTTGGGGATAATTTGCATCAAAGAGAAATGTTAATTTATGGAATAGAGAAGGTACATACAGGATTCTCAGGTTTTGGGAAAGACACACCCACACTGTTTCAATGGGAGTGGCCGACTAACAGCAAATTCCTGTCCTTTTGTACAAATAGATTGCAATTTTTTAGTTAATCCATGACTTTTCTTAACTCTGTTGTTATTTTCTTTGCGATGTAAAAACTTTACAGTTTATATAATCTCTTTTGTCAAATTTTTATTTCTGATGCTTATGCTTTAGGGATCATATTAAAAAAAAAGAAATGTTACTTACACCAAAGTCCTGGCAGTGATTTTTCTTCTGGTGGTTTAACTTTCAAGATTAATTTTAAAAGAAAGACTAAGGTTGAAGATATGCCAAAATATGGGAGCTGAATTAAAAGATCAATTATTTGATCCCCTAAGCAAATCTAGTATGGTAACTGGTAACAAACGAAATAAAATTGACTCCTATTTGAGATAAAACTAGATATTTTCAGAATGAAGGAACATAAAACTTCGAATGTATTATAAAAGGTAGTTTGAGAATTGTTTTATGATTTAAAAATTTTAGGATACTTTTTAGCTGTGGGCTAATATATTTGCCAAAATATTATTTAATCATTCCATAGTTTACAAACCATTAGAATAGACATTCTGTTTCTCTCTGATACTTTTTTTTAATATTGTTTTGTTTTGCTTTTCGAGAGAGATGTGTAAAGTTGTCTTCTTCTTATATGGAAGAATACTGTTCTACTTATTAAATAAAGATCCCAACCAGAAACTCAATGCCAGATATATAATTTAAAATTGGCAAAGCTTATTCCATGTGTTTGGCTTGCCTCCTTTTTAAGTGATTCTTATTCTGTGCTACCTAAAGTCCTAGATGCCTGTCCAAGCTTCCACAGAAAACTGATGGAAGAAATGGTGTTAGAACATGAGTTTCCAGTCTCCAGCTGATATTCTTTCCACAGTATGCTTATTTTAGTTAAGATGCCAATTTATCCCGTGGCTGAAATAGATCAGAAAGAATATAGAGTTCAGTTGAAGGTCCCTTTGGAAAATCTCTCTCTCTCATCTGACACTTACTGATGGCCAAGTCTTCAAATGTAATGAAATCTACAGAGAAATGCATCAACCATAATCAAATGGAAATTCTATTGGAATCAAGAACAATATTATCAACTACACAATCAATAATTACCTCATCTAGACTGTAATTATTTTCTGAAGGTACCTGAAATAATAAGAATAAAAAGTTTATAGATTCCTAGCGAAAGAGTAAAATTAGTGTAAAAATTAATGTTTATAGGCTCCACTGAACCAAACGGTGGGGTCAGTAGCCCAGGGTCTATGAACAGCCCTGTACCTCATATATCAATTTTTCTATAAAAATTGAAAGAGAAGAATATATTAATCTTGGAAGATAATTATTTCTTTCTTTGAGATTCTTCTTCTTTTTTTTTACTTTGAAATAATCATTTTATTTCACTTTTTGTAAAATCAAGAAATACAAGTAGACCGGAGGTGAATGATGATACATTTCTGCTGACTCATTACAGCTGGACCAATCACTTCTCTGACAGATCCTTCATTCACACAGATGGTGTACTGTCTCTCTTCACACGATGTATCACCATTCACAGGGCTCCACACACCCTTGTTTCTTAAAACCTGGTGGTCTTGGGATGGTCAAATTTCTTATATAGTGTATGTCTTCCAAGAGAGAATCTGCCTACCCTCCAGAGGCTACTTGTAGGACTAGGAAAGAATCACTTCCATTGTATTCATTTTGTAAAGGTCATCCCAGAGTCAACCCAGATGGGATTGAAGCAAAGATTATGCTTCTTCTAATAATAATATAGGCTTATATAATTATATTTCCCTTCTGAGTAGAGGAAAGGCTTGTTTACTGTCAATGTTTCAAAAAATATCCTCGTCTAAAAGAAGGATCAGATAAATCAGTCTGGAGTCCATTACATGGAGTTTCCTAAATACAAATTAGAAATGATTTGCCACCCTAGCCCTGCCAGGTGCCTCCACTGTGATGGAAAGTTTCTGTAATACAAAGCATCCTCTGTGCTTTTTCTATAGGCATGGGATCTGCGAGACAAAGAAAACCTATTAGGACATGGGCTTCATGCTGTGTGCTCTGTTGCCCAGTTCCTTTTCTTTGGTTGTACCAGGTAGTGGAAATGCTGGATCATATGATAGTTTTACTTCTTGGTCTCATTGTTTATCTCAAACTACAGCACAAACTGGAAGTTCTTCCCCCTACCCACAAATAATTCTCATCCCAACAAACACAAAGCAGAACATCAGTCTCCAGAATATTATCCCTATAAGCTGAGCATTTTGATTAATTTCTTAAATTGCCTTCATTGAAATTTAAAGTTTATATAAGTTACACATTTTAGTGGATAGGTAAAAGAATTATAATAAGCTGACATGTTCACATCACCAGCATGCATTTATGGATAGTAAATTTTCTTCATCATAAAAGCTTTCTCTTCCCTCTTTTCAGGTAATCATCCCCTACCTTCAACTGGAGGCAAAAACTGACCTGGTTTCAATGCCATAGATTAATTTGAATTACTGTGGAAACTTATTATGTAGCTATATAATGCATTTATTGTATCATTTAGTCAAAGATTATTATCTGTATTTTACTACAAATCTTTTGTTAGATATTTGTATCACAAGTATTTCTTATCTGAACTCTACATTCACGTTATTTTAACAGTGTTATTTATAACATTTCTAGTTTGATGAAGTTTGTATTCTATATTTTTGCTTCCATAATAGTGAATTTTGTATGCTATTTGAAAAAAAAACATGTTTTTCTTTCTTCCTTGTGAAGAAGGTTCTGTTGCCTTTGTAGAAAAGAAAGTGATCATACAAGAACATGCCTATTGCTTACCTCCTACGTATGTCTCATTGATCTATGTATACCTCTGCATGTCAATACCAGATTATCTCAATTACTATAGATTTATAAATATTGAATGCACTAGTATGTACTTTCTCAAAATGTTTACTCACCTTTTTTTCCCATTTTTCAAAATTTATTTTGCTCTTTGAGGTTCTTTACATTTTCATATTAATTTTATAATCAGCTTTAAAATGTCTACAAATATCCAAGCCATTTGAGATATTGATTGTCCAATTTATGGCTAATTTTGGAAAAATTAGTATATCAGGAAAGATGTTAGAATTGTTTAACAGTTTAAATGTATTTTTAATTTTATTTTATGTGTATGGGTGTTTTGTCTTCATGTCTGTCTGTGCACCATGTGTGCACAGCCAGCCACATTACCCACAGAGGCCAGTATAGGTTTTAGATCCCCTAGAACTGGAGTTACAGATAATGGCTGTATGCTACCATGTAGGTGTTGAGAACTGAATTCATGTCCTCTTGAAGGGAATGTTATTTACTACTGAGCCATCTCTCCAGGCCCAATGTTGGAATTTTTTTTATTCTAATTCATTATCTACAACACCAAAAATCAGTAATGTGTTAGACATGTTTTATAGAGGTTATATAAGATATTAATACTAAATCTTACCATGCCTTGCACATAAATGTCATTTATTATTGCTATTTGTAACCACATAGTTTCATGTGTCAGTTCATGTCAACTTGACCCTAACTTCATAAATGTATTGGGACTTAGTACTATTAAGAATTTGTTTAGAACATTTTAATAGATGTTTATTTTGTGGATAAAGAAATAAATATAGGAAAGTAAGAAGTAGAGGCAGAGTCTTGAATCAAATAAGTCCTTTAATTCCAACATTGTTTCCACTGTAAGAGGAATTTATGGGAGGAAACAGGGAGTCGGACCATAGGACATGGAATCACCATAAACAGAATGAGCAGGGGGATCAACAGAAGAAGACACTGTAGCCCCTCAGCCTCTAACCCTGAACTCACCACGTTTGCCTCACCTCTCTTCACTAACTCCACTGTCCCTTTGTCAGCCTTCCTACCAATGACCTACATTTTGAAGGCCTACTTATGGCTTGGCCTCCTCACCATTACATTAGCCAACATAAATTGGAGTTCAGTCAGTACTTGTTCCTCTGTCTTGAGCACTTCCTCTGAATCAGACTCCAGTGTGTTTGCCCTCAGACTACCTATTCACATGTTATGTGAAGCTGAGATAAACCAGGGATGGGATGCACACTTTAGTGCAAACATCCCAGCTTTCTTGGCCATCCTCCCCTCATTTAACAGTTTATACTTCTTAGTATGACCTCATGCTGGAAGCTGCTGGATAATTAATAAACTACTCTCTCAGCCTTTTCCTGTCCATTACAGGTGCTATTTCTTAGCTAAGTTTAGTCCTTGAAAGAATAATCCAAATAAATTAGCTACAAAAGGGTTGCAAATGTTCATGCCTAGCAGGTCTCCCATTTACTAGCAACAACTGAATTAATAGCTGAGGGAAATATAAACATTTACTCTATGGTTCTCGGCTTGGCTTCAGTGGAATATTAATTTTTATGGACATACTAATAAACTCATGCTACTCTAGAGTGAAAGAGAAGGAGTGTAATGGAAACACTGACATTTTCCTGATTATATTTTACTTGTCTCCAAACCATAAACACTCTTTTGACTACAGGGCCTGGAGTGAATTGGTAAAATTGTGGAATATGTTTTCAAATAAAGGTTTTCAATAGAATAGGTTCTGTTTCTTCAAAACAGTTACTGGTACTAAATGTCATGCTCAAATGTCTTTTCCCAGATCTGACACATGAAAACATTTTAATGTGATTCAGCAGGGATGCTAATTCTATTCCAGATGCTGGAAACCTTGAGAACAGTGAAGGCAGGAAAAAGTGCAGTCCCTGATCCAAAAACACCATGGGAAGGTCTTCTGAGACGCAACAAAGGTTCACGACTTGACAAAAACGATTGCTGCCTGGGATTAGGAAGAATCAAATGAAGGAAGTAGATGCCGAGTTTAGGCAAATTAATACCTGTTAGTTTTAGATTGTGCTCTGAGTCATTAGCATCATGGGAAGTAGAGTGGCCATTGTCTGTGACACTAGGGATTGTGGGTTTCAGTCTAGCTCAGTATGCAGGACTCAGAGAAAAAGACTGTGAACTTGACTCAAATTTTAATTGTGGGTAAACCTAGAATTTGAGAATATACAAGGAACATCCTCTTACTGGCATGTTTTGTGTGTGCATGTGTTATATATGTATACACACACACACACACACACACACACACACATATATATATATTTATATTGCTGTTCTTAGGTGAAGTTAGACTTAATTAATTCATTATACAACATATTCATGCAAGGATTTGTTTAATAGTTATATAAATTCTTTATTATTTTTTTAAGAACAAACTACTCTCAAGACATCCTTGAATCCACCCTGCTCTAGCACTAAGCTGTCTCACTTTCATGAATCCCAGAGAGGCAGAATCTTTTTATAGCTACTTATAAAAAATAAAGTTAAACAAATCTGATATGCACTCAAACCATCACCATATGTGACAAACATTTGGGGAAACCTGTGAAAAGCTAATCCTTTATTACTTTATAGATTTTGCACATCATTATTAAACACAAGCTAGCATGGAAATATATTATTTAAGAATGGTATGTCCTATCATCTCTCTTCAGAATGAAAATTAAAGTAAAGACATGAAAGGAAGCCAAGAAAGCTAACTTATTAGCATTTCATCTATTTGAATAACAGTGTACAACACTATACCCTCTGTGGAGTGTCATGAGAACAAAAGAGAACGACTGGTGTAATGTGATTAGCACAGAATGTTGGGTATCAGGGGTACAGCCAGTGCTCTAGATAAAAGCACAGAGTTGCAGAGCAATGTTGTGGATGGAGCTCCAGTGAACACCTAAGTGTATGAGGACACACTTAAAACAATTTGTCACTAAAAAGCCACATGAAGACATGGTAAAAGCACATTTATGTGAACCTTCTCTCTACCATTTGTTAGCTATGTGATGTTCCTTACGTGATTTGACTTTCAAGAAGGACATTATTCAGCTAGAAAAATGGGTCCTACTGAATACAATATTGTAATGGTTTAAAGCAATACATATATAAAACAGTAAGTTCTCAGTAAATGATGATTGTTGTGAAGGCATATATACTCTTAGATGATGATTATAATCTGTTCAGAATAAAACGCTCTCCATGGCCTTTGTCCAAAACTATGAACTATTCAAGGAATGGTCCTCTGGCACTAAGCAAAAGGTGAGCCTAGGGTGGTGGAAATTCAGTGATGAGGTTATAAAGTAAGGTGCACAGATCTTTAGAAAGACAGTGTGTCATGTTCACATGATGCTCTGTAAATTCATCATGATTAAAATATGATGCTTAAACTCAATGGGTCATAAAACAAAATAAAAAGACATGACTCTGGCAAAGAGACTTGTAGGGAAGGAATAAGGCTGGGAAGGAGACAAGAAAAAGTATGGGGTGCTCCTCTCAGGAGTCATAGACTATCTAATGAAGAGCAAGTCAGACAAGGAATACCTTCACTTGGGTTCTTTGTCAGGGAGTTCTGGGACACACCCCCAAATTATATAATCTATGAGCACTGCCCTTGGTTGCTTGCTAGAACTTGAAGTTAAGACATTGTTACTGAAAGACATCATTGAATTCAGTCATAAGACTCAGAGAATTCAAGCTGATATTGACTGATCTGGAAATGTCAGAAGGTGATATGCGAGTTTCCAGGGGATAACAGTTATCAAGAGTAGTGACCAAGTATAAAAACTGCAAACTACAATCATGACCAGCCCAGCAGGATGTCTCCAGTTCTGCAATAGTGGCAAGGATGTCTTGGGAGTAATCAATGACTGTCTTATTTGACTTAAGGCCCACTCAATAAGTGGGAACATATGTTTAAACCTCTCTAGTATGGCTAGAGAGTTCATAGATCTTAGAAAGGAAGCTATAACTTCTATTTTTGCTAAATTAATATAGTATCCACCTGCCTTCTAAATGTCTGCCTTATAGTTATACATAGGTACAGCTCTTACTCTTTGTCAAAGAAGCTATTTTTGCAGCAGAAGGAGGCTATTACAGAGAACCACAAGAGATTGAGGTATAGAGAGAATAATGACCTGGAAGTGGCCAACCCCACAGGAACAGACATTATAAGAGTTTTGTTGAAGGATGGGCCACTTGATAGGTTGCCAAGCCTAAATAGTCAGAACTAAATGCATGTGCACATGGTCAATAGTAAATAGACTCAGTGTGCATGTGTGTGTGTGTGTGTGTGTGTATGTGTGTGTGTGTGTATGTGTAAAACAATAATAATTATTGAAGATGACATAAAGATATCTAGGAGTTTGGGGGACACAGGAAGAGTTTGGAGAGGAGAAAAGTAGAAATGATGTAAATATAGTGTACTTGTACATAAACATCTCAAAAAATGGTTGATGGCTAAACTTTTTAAAAAAAGAAACAATATAGGGAAAGAGTAATCAGAATATATTATATACATGCGTGAAATTGTTAAAGAATAAACTTAAAAATATGGGCCAGAAATTCTGTTTTTCTTTGGAGAAGTATGTGGCAATGAGGACAGCCTTGGGATGCAGAGAACGGGGAGATTTGTGAAGCAGGGAAAAACAACCTAGCCGCCAGACCACAGAATAAATTAATCTGCTTAAGTCAAAGACCTGTTGAGCAAAACAGATTTCCCACATCTGCAGGGAAATAAAGTTTTATTTAGGAACTGAGGCAAAGGAAAAAAAAGCATTCTTCCAAGGCTTGCCTCGGTCTACCAGGGAGCTGCAGGTGTTGAAAGCTGTAAAATCTGACAGCAAGCGAAATTAAAGCTCCCTTAATCACACTGAGCAGGTGAGCATGCACTCACAGTAGAGGGCTATTTCATCATCCCTGTCAGCTTCCCTGTCTGTATTCTGGGCCATGTGTCAGAGAACTTGCCTGCGTCACCCTCTCATTCCTGCCAATGGAGTCAGTGATGACTGAAGGGGAAGCAGAAGTTTGAGTGGCATTTTATTAGGTAAGATTTGTTCCCAGCCCAACTCCAGGGCTCTTGCAGGCTCTGCCCACTTCCTGATAGCTTTCACACCCTGCTCTGAGTTTTTACATTTACTGAATGTAAGTCTTTACTACAAAATCCAGTACTCGCTCAGCTTACCCATGTAATGTGTAAGATTTAGAAACAAGACAAGAAGATACTTCACGCATGGTATAATTTATGTGTTCAAAGGCCTGAATCTGGTCATGTTATATTTTTCTAAAGTTTTGATGTTAGCGCACACATGCCATTCTACTCACATAACTTCTGAAAGCATCAAAACCATGATTTATTTTGGAAACATTGAGAGTTAACCAGAAAAAAAAATAGTCATCTTATTAAATACTGCTGATGCTTTGCATTCACTGTAAGCTCATATTTTATGAAACTGGAATTCAAAATTCAACTATATCTGTAGGTGTCTGTGCCCATTTTAATTGTAAGTAGTATAATACACATGTACAGACTATAGAGCTACAAAGAGTTGAGAAGCCGAGTAAATAAGGGCTTCAGTTCTTCAAAAGACCCGAGTTCCCACATCTATTGTCTTGAACACTTTCTTTTTGTTATCATTTGCATATTCGGTATATTTCCATTTGTGCATTTTTCCTCAAGACATAGCTACGGAGTGAGAGAGTAGCATTCATCCATTTTTGTGTCTCCCAGTGCTAATACATTGGACTTAGCTCTCTAGTACAGAGGTGTGATAAACCATCACTTTTCCCCTCACTGAATCTTTCACCTTTACCACTGTGCATACCTAAAGTGTCTCCTAAGGCTTGACCTTTAAGCTTTGGACTTGCTTTGTGTCTTTCTCTCTACCTATTTTTAATGTAAATATTTGTTCAGATTTAATTTTCTTCATAAAATTTACTTTCCAGCTGCTGTTTCCAAAATTTTTCCCACTACCAATAGACTTTTAAGAACAGTTTTAAGTTCACAGCGTAACTGAATGGAAATCACAGAGTTCTAAGATATGCCCTGCCCACTGTACATACAATCTTCCCAGCTACCAATATTCTGCATTAAAGCTCTGCATTATTTCTTAGAATCCATGAGCCTGAATTCAGACATCATTACTTAATGTTCATACTTCATCTCAGGGTTGTTCTTGGTATTACACATCCTGTGATTTGAAATGTATAAAGACATCATCTACTGGTATGGTATCAGACAGAATAGTTTCACTATCTGAAAACCCTTCTGCACTCTGCCTGTTATCCCAACCTGCCCCTTGATCTATGGCATGCATTAATCTTTTACTGTCTCTTTAGGTTTGGGACTTTCCAGAATGTCATATAATATACATACAGTCAAACTAAGGGTCTCCAAAGGAATAGAACAAATAGGTTATAAAGATACAAAATGATAAAAGATTTATTATAAGTTGTTGGCTTGTAAGAAAACCCAAGATGAGGCTAGTAAGCCAATGAATTGGAAAACTGAGAAGAGTCAGTTTTGGTTCAGGGCCAAAGGAAAGATATAAACATGTCTCCAAAGGCTGTTAAACAAAAAGAGTTCTTTTGTAGGGGAATGGGTGCTCTTGTTTCCTATTCAGAACTTCAGATTATTGGATAAGGCCTACATCATGAAGGATAAGCTACTTTATTCATATACCAAGTTAGATATCAGTCTCACCCAAAAACAGTGTCACAAAATACACCCATGACAGTCTGAGTTTCTGGGAATCTGAAATCCCAGTCAAATAGACACATAAAATTAAGACAACTCATAAGAAAAGAATCTAATACTTTTTCTATTATATATGGAAACAGGATTACACACACATACACACATACACACATACACACATACACACACATACATACATACATACATACATACATACATACATACACAATTTATGATATGGTATGAAAGTAGAAAGGTAATTATTGGGAAGCAGAAGGAACTGCTAGAAGGAGTATGGAAAGATAAAAATACACAAATGGGAAGCTGAATATGGTCCCAGCACATATTTTATCATTGTGATATCCATCACCTTGTACTGTCAACATACACAAACATTTTTTTAAAAATTGACCATTGCCAAGATTCTGCCCTTTCATATTTTTTCTGTTCAATTAGTAATATGCATTTGAATTTCTTCTCTGTCTTTTCACATGTTTATTCTGAATAATATTCCATTGCATTTACACATGACATTTATCCTTCACCTACTGAAGATACCATGTTTGCTTCCAAGCTTTGGCAATAGTGAATAAAACTGCAAAAACCATCTGTGGTAACACTTTCATATAGACAAATAGTTTTAATTAATTTGGTTAAATACCAGAGAATGTGATTACTATATTATACGTTGAGTATGTTTGGATTTATAAGGTGTTCTATTTTTTGAGATCATAATATAATTACATTTCTCCCTTCCCTTTCCTTACTCCAAACCCTCTCATATACCCCTCTCCATGCTCTCCTTCAAACTCATGGCCTTTTTCACTAGTTGTTATTGAATGCATATATGTGTACATACCTGCGTGTGTGTGGTGTGGTGTGTATTCTCAAATATCTGTTTAGTCTTTCTATTACTTGTATCCATGTTTTCAGAAGTGGTTGTTTGGTAGTAGATAGCTAGTTGGTATGCTCATCTCTGAGGAAAACCATGTCTTCTGCTCCCAGCATTTCTTGATTGCCTATAGTTCATTGTGTGAGACTGAGGCCTCATGGGCTTTTTCCTACCCATGTTGACATTGTCCATTGGTGTCATCCTAATTCAGCTCATGTTTAGGCAGATAGTGAGACTGTATGTATGCAACTTCTAATATCACTGGGAGACCCAATCTCACAGCAAAATCTCTGACCACAACCAATCAAAATGCAGAGTTGTAGAGCCCAGTCCCAGTAGATACAATTACAAAGTACTCCAGTACCTAAAGTTCAGGCAACATTGCAAAAGAGAGGGTGGGAAGACTGTAAGAGCCAGAGGATCAGGGAATTTGCTGTGAGATGCTTCTATTGTTTTAAGCAACCTCATTTGTGATCATTTACTGCAGAAATTCTAGGAAAATGATGCAATAATTCCCCCACATGCACATACACGCTCACATATATATGGTGTCTAAACAGTAAAAAAAAAAAATAGAAATACGTATCTAGCATTTTGATCTCAATAGAAGAAATGGATTCAATACATAATGAACAATTTTGGAAACTGCCTTCAGCTAGGGAATCAATGTGTTCTTAAGACATTTCCTACTTTTTCCTTAATGTTAGTATAACTTTTACTCTGCTTCAGAAGCTGGAGTACTGTAATTGCAGAAAAATAAACAGAATTCATATAAATTTTAGTGTATAAAGTACTCATTATATCAAACCCCCAATAACAACCTCAACAAGCAGATGTAAAGTATTGCATTCAATTGTAGAGAAAAACAGAGTACATAGAGGACAGTACATAGACACATGGACTATAAACTCAAACTCTTGTGCTTGCTATTTGATAATCTTGGTTAACCTTACTCTTATTGTCTACAAAGTGGGTATAGTATTAATACCTACAAAGATAATTATTGAAAGCTATTAGAAATACATGTGGGTTATTACATAAGTATTCAATGCTCATGACTGTACCATTATTGCTACATTTTTATTCTGATAATAAAATCCCTTTTATTATTTTAAATACAAAATAAACCAAAAAAGATGTGGCTCAGACAGTTTAATGCGAGTATTCTGACTCAAAAGTCTACTGTCTTAAATACTGTCAAGGAGAAACTCACCACATGCTATGCTTGAAAGGATGGAGGCTGGCACACAGGAGTGAGCAACTCTGCTGTGAGAGTTCATCTGCTCTGAAATATACAGTTCTTGCAAAGATGCTATTTTGATATGGCCTATCTACAAATAATGAATTGCCCTGGGGAAAATCATAATCTGTGTTGTTTGACTTTTCCTTTTGCAAAAAAGTATTAAATATTATGGACTCCAGACTGAGAAAAGATTATGCAAATGAATTACAGTGTGGAAAACATATGAGTTTGCTTCAATGTACACTCCTAGCCATATGTACAAAACTATGCTTCATTTTTAAACATTTTCAGGACAGAAAATACTATTCACAAATACTATAGAGAACAACTAAGGCACCAGTTAGCTCAAAACCAACATCCTCAAAATTGCACTGTCTTCTTTGCATATTCATTGGATTTTCACAATAACTGCAACACTCTGTGGAGACACAGAGGTTCTAGGAAAATGTGTCCTAGCTAATAAAGTCATGCAGCACTTAATGGCACAGTAAAAGCCAGCTCAAGTTTGCCTTGACTCAAAGCTTAAATGTGGGTGTTTGTCTAACATAGTTAGCCTGTTTAGTTCTTTAGCTAAACTGGACAACGGGTAACATAAAGCAAAGACCAGAAAAGCCCATTGCTGCACAAAGCCATGCACTCATTCCTGAGTTTCTGTCAACCCTGCCACTCCAGCTTCAGGCAATGGTCCAGCAGTGAATCTGAGCTTTGTTTCTGGATGATGGCCACAGGAAGCCTTGATAGAGCTTTTTTTTTTTTTTTTAAGGAGTTTGTGCCAATTTAAACAAACATTGAGGCTCAGGAAATTGTTCCATTCATCTATGAGCAGAGCCTGCAAATCCACAAAGCTAACTGAAAGTGCCTTAAAGAGGGAGTAATCAAAATACAGAAACAATTTTCTGCCAGCCTAGAGGATATTGCCTTCCATGATAGACAAAAGAGAATCTATTTGGCTGCATTGTGTATAAAGTAAAACCTGAAAGATTTACCAAAAAAAAAGCTTCTCACTGTGTGTATAAAAAATGATGTATCTGTTATTTTAATTACACATTTTAAGAATATCCAAATTTAATTGTTTGGAAAATATTTGCATAAAATGAAAATTTGTGGGGGGAGTTCCTCTGTGTCTCAGCAGCCACTCCCAATTAACCATTCAGAGGCTTCTTATTAATTATAAAAGCTTGGCCAATAGCTTATGCTTATTTCTAACTAGCTCTTACAACTTAAATTAACCCATATCACTTATCTACCCTCTGCCATGTGGTGGTACTTTCAGTATGACATGTTCATTTCCTACTTCATCTGTGCTTTGCTTGTGACTCCTCGGACTCCACCCTTTTTCTTCACAGTGTCCTTAGTCTAGTTCTCTTACCTAACCTCATCCTGTGCAGCTATTGGCCAGTCAGCTTCTTTATTAAACTAAGCACAACAACATATATTTATACAGTGCAAAGGAATATTCCACAAAAATTAATGATGTTTCTACCAAAAACTGAAGATAAAAAATAATCTTGACTTCAGTCAGGAAAAAAAATATACATTTGGGAAAAAGATATAATTTCCTCTCATCATCTTACTAGAATTAGGCACTCATAAAGTAATGTCTAGAGTACAAAAAAGCTTATCAAGTACAAAGTTTGTAACCTAAGACTACATTACAGAAAAAAAGCAGAAAACTAACTTTTCGGACACAACAAAGATAAGACATTATTGCCAGGACACTTGAAGTTCAAGAAATGAAATTTCCAAGCAATATTAGAACACAGGACAAAAAAATTTGTATCTGCATAGAACAATGAGGCCTAGCAGAAACAATTCTACCCAAGACCAGTTTATTGAACCAATGAGTTTCCTGGGATTACTTAGAGGAGTACTGGTGATTCTAAGGCAACTATACCACTAAAAAAGCCTGCTCCAGCATGGATTCCTATGCAGAAGAAAGCATCTGCATGATCTCTCCTGCTGTAATTCCTGCCTCTCAGTGGCAAGTTCTTTCTGGGCAGACACAGCATGTTTCATGTCTTATCGCCCAGAGCAAAAGCCCCACAACTGCATCACCGCTGGCTTATGATCCTTTCCTGTGTGTGCTACCTTCCCCGACTGCAGGATACTATTGAGTCTATCTCCACTTCGGGGAAATTCCATAATCATAAGGAAGAATCCCAACTCATACCATGCAAAGGAAGAGAGGCACTCTGGGATTCTCTCCAAGGATGTCCCACTCTCGGGAGATTTGGTTTGGTGCAGATTTCATCACACAATGCAGAAAGCATGCAGCTGTCACTACAACGAAGAGGCACACTGTTCCCTACCACATGAGAGAAAGGTAGATCCTGGTTGCTACCACAGTTGCTGTACTCTCAGATGAACCAACTTCAGTTTCATGTATTATCATTTACCATAAAAGCACATAACTCCATAAGTCATCTTTGGTCCTTTCAGTCCCTAATTAGGTGCCAATTATACCAAGTGAGTTTTTCTGGGATGACTCAAATGCAGCTGCATCCCCCAGAGGTTCCTCCTAGCATGAGTGACAACCCATAAAAGTTATTACACGAAGTTTCTGCACAACTTGCAGATACCTCCACTAAAGGATTTGCTTTTGTTCCCAACACTCATAGCCAGGAACAAAACTACCTTGTTCATTTTTTAACTACTGCATTGACTTCACATTTTACTGTAACATAGTGACTAAGTCTAAGTTGCCTATTATCCATCATCTCCATTGCCTAATTCCAATTTAATATGCTTTGAATCTTTTTGTTTCTTTTGTGTAACTAAAAGGGTAATAATAAGAAAACTGGAGGGGCAATTGCAGTCTGCAAAGCACAAAGAATATGATCTGATGCACTCCAGACATAAGGTTGTCCCTCGCCCCCCCATCCCCTCCACATATTGGGTGCATGATCTAGGTCAAAGAGAAACAATAATTAGATGTATGTGGAAACATATGTGCTCTGCTTTCCTCCTTCATTTGCCCAGTTTGGAAGAAAGAGTGACGTGTGTGCCTTTTTTACACTTACTGAAAAAGATGTAGAAACAAAACTTTAATTACTGGGAAAGCCATTAAGAAGAACATATATTTTATTCATCCAAAGCCACGAGTCTTTTGGGACAAAACTCTTAAGCCTCTTCATTGCCACAACTCCACAAACTAATGGAAAGCTCACAAATTGGACAGTGTCATTTCCCTACCATCACAGTGGTCACTTAGATTGAGGGATGGAACATTCTAATACATGTCTCATCTGTTTGACCATTTGAACCAAACTAGACTAACATTATTTTCCAACTACCCTGCTCCAGTTAGCATGGATATGGAACAAATCACTCTATAATGAAGTTGCTTGAAACAGTAATTTATCATCTCATAATTTTATGTGTCAAGAATCCAAGAAAGTCCATTTAATATGGACCTTCTTACTTGAGGTCTGTAATGAGTTTGTTTCAAGGTAGATATGCCTAGGATTGCATGGGAAACTTCTCTACTCCCAAACTTTGATACCAGATCTGAATATCCATAAGTATTTCTATTTCCATGGGGCCTCTTCACGTGTTTCCTCCAATATAGAGAGGAGTGTACAGGGATTGTTTTTCATGTTGATTTCATACTTTGAAGGTGTATATTACAAAAAAGGACAGAGTCAACTGGACTGGGGAAGACATAGTGTCACTTCTGGTGAACACTTTGATTGAGGCAGTTAAAATGGTCTATGCACAGAGGGGGAAAAGGAAATCTAGACAAAAAGAGGGGGAAAATCGATAAAGAAAGAGAAAAATAGGGAAGGGGGGCATTTAAATGGGAAGGAGGGAAAAGCAATACAGAGGGATAAATAACACCAAAGATGTTTGTAAAATCCACAGAAAAAAATCCTGTTTTGTAATACACACATATGTTTATGTACACCTATATATGTATGTGGTGTGTGTGTGTGTGTGTGTGTGTGTGTGTGTATACATATTTGAATGAAGTTATGTCATTTGGGCTGATAACACTTCCCATAAGAGCCATAGAATATCTAACAAAAACTCAAGTGCCACCCATGAGAAATCACCCTTCAGTTGTTAGTCAGGGAGGGGGAAGAAACCCCAAAAAAGACTTGGGCTATTTGTCAGCACCCTTGGTTGTCTGCCACACACACACACACACACACACACACACACACACACACACACACACTAACTAACTAACTAACTAACTAACTAACTAACTAACTAACTAACTAAAGAAGATGTCATTAACTTGAAAGGGAGTGGAGAGGATAATGGGGGCCATGGAGGGGGAGAGGCAATATAGGAAACATAAATGCAGCACTCATGTATTAAATTCTCAAAAATATTTAATTGTAAAAACAATTTAACAGTATACAAGATGGTCATCTTTACACAATACTACCTTTCAGTCCCTCCTTAATCCACATCTCTGAAAAAACATCCTCTTATTCATGAAAACAGACTTTTTTTTTAAAAAAAAATATCTGGTAGGAAAGCGCTTTTTTTTTTTTTTTTTTTACTAACGAAGGGCTGATTAAGTTAGTTAGTACTTATGTTTTAGGATTGTTGCACCAACCTAAGTAGGACCTATTCAGAGGTCAAATTTTATGATATTTTATAGATAAGAAGCATGGTTATTTTAAAACTAGGAAATAATAATTTTGAATCTCTACTGTGGGTAAGCTGCTGCCACATATTACTTATTTAAATTATATGGTTACCATCAATGGGTAAGCATCTATTAAATGTCTGATATATTTTAATAGTGAGAGTTGTATAAAGAAAACTTATAAGACAGACTCTTTTTTTATTTCCTGGAAGTGGAATGTAAGGCAATTTATTGTAAGCTTAAAGTTCTTTCTGTCAATAGCTTTATCTGCAGAGGCTTCATATAATAATATGATGCCAAATTCTAAGTTCTAGCTGGGCATGGTGGTGCTTCCTGTTAAACCAACACTAAAGGAGCTGAGACAAGAAGACCACAGAAAGTTAGAGATCAGCCCAGGATGTGTAAATGAGATCTTGTCTTGAAACAGAAAAATAAAGCAAAATATTAATCCTAAGTGACTTTGGACAAGAGGTTAGTTATAAAAGACTAACAGTTAGTCAACATCTTCTCCAGAGTATGTTGGATAGATCTTGAAGCAGGAACTTAGTACACGGAGATCGTCAAAAAAGGTAAGAGAGAGCAAACCACAGAAAAATGCATACGATCTTCACTTGAAGAACAAAATGTATGAAATCAGTACTCCTTCCCAAGTATTTTTCTCCTTTCAAGGAAACAGTCATATACTGGTCATAAAATAACAGAATTTTTGTTTTAATTTGCCTAATTAAAAAAAATCACCTGAAACACGGTAAGGAAAAATAAACATAATTATTTTATTAGAAAACAAGTCTAAAGTACCATGATGTTTTTCAACTAAAATGCATCAAGGAATGCTTAGCTTTCTATTTCTAATATTTTGCAGTTTTCAATGAAATATGTGTTGAATGCACACAAAATATCAGTGAGATGATGATCACAAGATAGAGAATAGAAATTTTTCCATTTTTGTCTATATGTGAACATTGAGATATCTTAATTTTTTTCCTAAGCATCCTGAGTGATGAGATTACAGATGTGAGCCACCCAGTTCTTAAAGAAGTAAATCTCATACAATCCAGTTTTTATGGGCACAAACATTTGCAATAATAACATGAATTATTTTTTGGACTTCTAAATGCCAGGTCTTTCCATAAAATGAAATCTATTTTACATGATAACCTTATAATTAAATGGGTATTGTCCTTATACTTAAGAGGTACAGAAACAAAAATGAAGCTAACAATCTATCAAAAATACCATTAAGTAAAAGCAAAGGTACTTTTTTGAACCAGAGTCATGTGACTCACTCCAGGGCTGTGTTTCAATAAGGAAAATTAGATGCTTTGAGTCACTGTCCCAGTGGGAAGATAATATTCGTTAATAGAGCCAAATAATACAGTGACTGACATCAACCCTTAATCCAGTGGTACTGGGTTTCTCATTTGTCTGTTGTTTCTCACTTGGGAAAGTTTCTTAATTCTCTGTGCTGAAGTTCATTTTATTGGAAGAGATAACTCTTTCAAAACAATTGTAAAGGGGATACCCTAAAGTGAATGAGCAAAAAACATGATATATGACAACAGCTACTGCTATTACCTTTACTATAGCAATAATGCTTATCATGATACATTTATAACTGACTTGTGTTAGAAGTAAAGCTTAGACTAGATACAAAATAGAAGCTTCATAGTAAAACTAGGTTTGATATCAATTATGAGTTGGTCTTACTGATGAGATAGTAAATATCTTCTGTAACAAGCCCGCAGTATTGCTCCAGAGATGACCGAAACCATAGAAAACAATTGTTGGTGAATTTGTACCCCTCCTTGTAATCCCATCACACGATGGGCTGATTGCCCTTAACAATGTCTGACATCATCCCTAATACCTCTTGCCTTTTTATCATTTGAGGTACCTAGAAAGAATGACTATTAACACAGGAGAGATTTCAGGGTGTGTGTAGAACTAAAAAGCAAAAGTATAATCAAAGAGGAGGAAATCCCTTTACCTAAAGAAGAATTGCAGCTAAATGAAAGTCCCCTTAAAATTAGAAATTCCAGATACTATACAGAACACCTAACTAAATCTGAATTTCAGATAAGTAATAAATAATTATTCAGTATAAATTTATACCAGATCCTCCTGTCCTCATGATACTTTGTGTGTGTGTCTGTGTGTGTGTGTGAGAGAGAGAGAGAGAGAGACAGAGAGAGAGAGAGAAAACTATTTTTTACATTATTTTTTACTTTTTGAATTATAATTACATCCTTCCTTCCGCCAAAGCCTCCCATATACCCCTCCTTGCTCTGTTTCAAATTCATGGCCTCTTTTTAAAATTATATCATTGTTACATATCTACATATTTATATGTATATACATACATATTCCTAAATACATAAATACAATCTGCCCAATCTGTATAATGTTATATGTATGTATGTTTTCAAGGACTCATGTTTTAAGGCAATTGCTAACTAAAAGGACACATGAATCATGAAAGAGGCTATAAACCTATTTCCCTTTTTTAATTTGAGTTTCAACTCCATCATATTTTTTTCTTTTTTATGATAAATCTGTGAGTTCAACTTTTTGTGTACTGTAGTAGCAATAGTCATTTTTGCATCCAAAATAGTTCAACATGTGTTCTTCCTCTGAAGCCATGACTGTAAAAATTGAGCTTTCTTTTTAATTTCATTGACCATTAACAAACTAGGAATTTGACATAGCAAGTCACTGAATACATTTGAAACTTTGACTCACTTATAAAAATTGAATTAAAAAGAAATTTGTTCTGTGGGGAGGGGTTCTGTAACCTAAATCTTTTCTCTTTTTCCCTTTTGTTTTAAACTATAGTGAATTATTTTATTATAGTGTTATTTAATATGCAAAATTATTGCTGTACATACAATGAAGAATGCTTTTAAAAAACTATATAAAATACATTTGCACAGAAGGAGAATTCTCTAGTGTTCTACAGGACAGTGTCTGACTTGTTCACAATGATGTATAAAGAGCTCAGAGATGGATATTTGAAGCTTCCCAACATAAAAGAAAAGAGTGAATATGTAGGGAGTGGGAAATTCCTATGACTCTGATTTTATCACCATGTGCTATGTACATGAATTATCACAAAACACCCTAAATATTGACAATTGTGCATTGTTGACATTTAAATTTATAGTTGAAAATATTTAAAGTACATTAAAATTTTACAAAAACAGATACATGATTTCTGGAATCAATGTGAGGCCTGTTGTGACATGTACTTTACCAGATGTTCATTAAATTTTTGAGAAAAAAAGATTTTTCTTTTTCTCAAAAGAATTGCTATTGCTATTATTATTCTAATTCCAATTTTCTTATGAATGCCACTAGAGATCAGTAAGGTTAAGTAAGTGGCTGAAAGTCAGCTAATATGTGTAGAAGTCAGGTTCCAATCCCAGGCATTCAAAGTATGTCTTCTCATGCTGACTCAAGGCTGAAAGTCAGTCTGAAGAATGTGAGAGAAGGGTTCAGAGGAGGATTGCCATTTATTCAGACAAGGCTGCTTAAAACTCCTTCTTGGGAAAGGTGAGTGTTCAGCTGATGAAAGAGTTAAAGGATTAAAATGTGCATGTGGGTTCTGCTAAAAGATTCAAGGAAGGAACCATGAAAAGGCTAAGGAGATGAATGACAGAGTCAACTCTATATTCCTCCAACCACGATTTCCTAACAATTTTAAAAAAAAAAACCCTATACTTGTTCTACGGTGATAAATACTTCTCTCTTTGAGCACCGAAGGAACTCGACTCCTTTTCGTAGACTTTTCTGGAAGACACCTGTTCGTTCTGAACGCTTTGTCCTTTTTTGTTTTGGTGCTTTCTTTTACGGTTGGGTCTCTGAGCGAACCTTCCAGCTTGTCACCATGTCAAGAGCCAAATCAGGAGGATGATGAGAACAGTGTGCTCTATTAGTAAAAGAAAAACAAGGCTGTAAACCCTCCTTCAGAGTCTTCATGCTGCTCTTGGCTATAGCTGAGAAAGAGCTTGAAGCAGTCAAGCAAGGAAATATAAAAAAGTACAAATACCGCTTCAAGGAGATCAGTGGCGAGTAGCACAGTTAGATGTGAAACAGACTTTAAGGTTAGTCTCTGAAAGGCTAACACATAGTCCGTACTGTCTAAATATAAATGAAAGGGATTAACACTGTAAGAGACTCCCTGCTCTCAACTGTACTAGTTCAGGGAGATTTGGATTCCCCTTATTTGTATGTCCTTAGCTGAGCGCTATAGATTAAATAAGAGAATCTATCACCTGGACAAGAACAAAGGAGAATAATCCCCCCCCCTTAAACTTTTGGTAGTCTCCTCCATCAGAATAAATAATATAGTGGAGGCAACAACGAGGTTAGGTAGTTGAGAGGTGACCAACTGCTGCTCTTGACATTTACTTTGTGCCATTATGCAAAGCAAATTGTTTTGCCATGAATGCTTTCTTCTGCAAAATACAAATAATTTTTGTATGTCATAATGTTGTTTAAAGATTCACTTAGGTGATATAATCAAAGTCAGTATTTGGCCAATGCCAGTCAGCACAATGTTTTAATATTGAGTACATTAAACCTTAATGACAAGGCTGGTTGTCCATGAGCACTAAGTAGACCAAGGCCTTATTCATTGCTAGCATTCATTTGAGTTGCTTAGTTGTGCTGCATGCCATAACTAAATATTTTGCCTCTCACTTCAGCAGTCCAATGCTATATTAGTGCCTCTTATTTATGGCTTTGGGTAATAAATACTAAGTAGCATTCACATTGCTCTCCTAAGAAGAATGTAGGTGATGCTTTTCTAGAACTTTGGACCTGGGTCTTAAGTACTTTTTTGTACTGATTAATGATTCCTCCTGATTTATCTGGGTAGTTCACCTGTGAGAACACTGCAATCCCTGCTGAGGCTAAATCTGGTAGTAGTTCTATCTCATTTCTCTCTTGAAGCAGAATGCCTAGGGCAAGGGCATGGTCAGATTTTTTTTTAAAAGGAGGCATATTAACAGGAGTGGCTTGTTGAAATGAACTAAGGCTCCTGAGAGCAGACCCGGGTGTGTCCCACAGACAGTGGCTTTGCCTTGGAGCAGCCACCAAGGCCTTATGTAACAGAGGGCCTGCTTGAATCCAGCAGGAAATCCAAACCCAGACGACACCCTGGCTCCAGACGGCTGCCAGGTAGCAGCTGACTGTCTCCTTTCTTCTCTATTCCCAGTGTGAATGCCCCAGAACAGCTTTCCCCTCACAGCCTGAATTCATTAGATTTATTTTCTCCCAGCCATGCCATGGAGGTTGAATTGCCCTCATTCATAAGCTGACTCCAGACCTAGAGAAAGAGACAGCGGGATCCAGCAATTGCACCTAATAAAATGTGTTCAGTGGAAATCACAAGGGAAGACTGCATGAAAAATTCAAATAAGGAGCCCCAGGAACCTGCGCTGGAAAGCCAACATCTTCACAAGGCTTGGGGTATAAAGATACTTTGGGCTTCACCTTTAAGCAAATTGTGAGACTCCTCACCCTTGATCACAAGTTCCTTCTGGATTTCTCATGATCCCAAAGGGATTTCTTCTCTAAAGACAAACCTTGAACTTTCTAAGGTCGGTAGCTAGAGCTTAAAGACAGAGCAGACAGAAGAATGTGTGTGTCTAATGGGTTTTATCTGTGCCCCAGTTCCCTCTCCTGGGCCACCACCTCCCGTTCTTGCTCACTGATGCTGTTGGTAATTAACACTGTCACGAAGTTCTTTTGTCCATAAACACTCAGCACGTTGCTACTGGTTTTTCCCAACACAGCATGCTCCACTCAGATTTATGTTTTAAAGATGTAAGACTAACCTCCATATCACAATTTACTCTATTAAAATAAAGTAATTGTATAAAACTCTCCCTCTCATTCCTCATCCATCTCCTTTCTTTTGCTTCTGTCCAGGTCAAGCTACAGAATGTGCCCAGGAAAGATTTTCATAGCAGAGTTCTAATGGGTCCTGTATTTGAAATCTGATTTGAGGCATATTTCTACTTATCATAAATACACCTCCTTTCTCTAAGAAAGAAGTGAGGCCAAAATGGAAGTAAAAGGGAAATTTCTCCTTGATACCCTCTAGTCAACTCCACTATCCTTTCTTTCTTTCTTTCTTTCTTTCTTTCTTTCTTTCTTTCTTTC
>CABHPH010154117.1:0-17596 GCA_902168325.1 Peromyscus nudipes
GCCTTCTGCTGTCTCCATTCACAGAAACCATGGAGAAATGGGCTACACCTGAAAAGACAGACAGGAAGGAGCAGGGTGTTCTCCCCTGAGGGCTGTTCCCTCCATCTGATGCTGGTTCCTCAACCCTGCACTGGGCCAGGAATTGCTACTATAGCTTCACTGGGTCATTGGCACGGTGGCCAAAAATCTCCTGCACATCAGCACAAGTGCTCTCCCCTGCGAGGGAGGGAAGGAGATGCTGGCTGGTGAGGACAAGATGGCCCTTTACAACGTTAAGTGAAAAAGCAAACCCAGGCATTTAAAGGCTACAGCGGGTGGTACAGTTTCTCTGAGACTGCTGGAAAAGTCACAGGCTTTTGGAGACCCGGGTGATGCAGTTTCTCCGAAACTGCTGTAAAAGTCAAAGATTTGGAGACTCCGTGGGGTAGACAAGATTTCTGGAACAAACAGGGATAACCGGAAGCTAGCGTTTAGTGGGTACGCAATACCCATTCGGGATAAGGAAGTTCTAGATGTGGACAGAGGTGATGGTTGATTGCAATGTGAATTCAATTAATGCTACTTAATTTACACTTTAAAATGGCTGAAATGGTAAAAAACGTATGTTATGAATGTTTTACCATTATAAAAGAAGAGCAACTCCCTGAAGTGGGGGTCAGCTGCTAGACAGTCTCCTGGATGAGTGGGCAGGGTGGGCTCCCCCTCTGTAAATGGTCTGCCCTCTGTGTGCTCCTCCTCGCTTAAGTTAGACGCCAGTGGTCTCCACAGCATTCATTCATAAGTATTAATGATGGTCTAGATGAGTGGTCCTCAGCCCGTGGGCCACAACCCCTTGGGCTGGAATGACCCTTTCACAGGCCTCGCCTAAGACCATCAGATAACAGGGATATTTACATTATGATGTGTTACATAACAGTGGCAAAATTACAGTTATAAACTAGCAATGATAAAAAACTTTATGGCTGGGGTCACCACAGCATGAGGAACTGTATTAAAGGATCTCAGCATTAGGAAGGTTGAGAACCATTATTCTAGATGCTGGGACTGTGTGGGGATGGGGCAATCTGCCTTCCAGAACTTTTTTATTCAGTTATCACTTTATTGGAATTTATGGGTGGGGAAAAGAGACTTTTAAATTTCCCCTGTTTGTTTGGAAGTGAATATTCAGATGTTGATAATGAAAGAAATACTCTAAAATTGCTTAATCTGTTTTAATTGTGAGTGGTTGGGTTTTTATTAGTGAGTACTAATTGTACAAAATAATGGGTTTAATTATGACGGCATCGCACCTCTATGTAATGTATTTCAATCAGCCCCCACATCACTCCCTCTTCCTAGTCCCTGGTAGTTCCCGTCTAGTTACATGGGTTGAAATCTAGGCTCTGTATGTGAGAGAAAATGTGTCGTTTGTCTTTCTGGACCTGGCTTATTTCACTGAGCATGATGGTCTCCACTTCATCTGTTTTCTGCTATTACGTGCATTTTTCTTCTTCGTGGAATAATGAAGAAGAAAATGCTCTGTTGTGTGTATCTGCTGTGTTTTCCCCTCATCCATTGATGGGAACATAGGCTATCCCATACGTTGGCTATAGTGAACAGGGCTGCAAAAATATTACAATTAAAATTTTGATAAGCATTCATTAATGTAGATAGCTTTGAGTAATACTGACATCTTAATATTTTATAATCTGTGCAGATGGGATGTGTTTCTACTCAAATCTTCTTTCAGCAAGTTTTTGTAGTTTTTCTTACATAGTCTTTCACATTCTTGGTTAAATTAACTCCTAATTATTAAAAGATTCTTGAATGTTCTTTATTAACATATATCGGTTATACATAAAAATAGATTTTCCACCAAATGGTGGTGGTGCATGCTTTTAATCCCAGCACTCAGGAGGCAGAGGCAGGAGGATATCTGTGAGTTGGAGGCCAGTGTGGTCTACAGAGTGTGTTCCAAGACACTCAAGGCTACACAGAGAAACCTTGTCTCGGAAAAAAAAAATTGGATTTTGCTATCATATTTTCAACATATACCTATTGTATATCTATCATATTCTTCCCACTACCTTTTCTTGTTTACCTCACACCCCCTCCTCCTCCCCTTTTTAAAAGTTTTTTTAAAAGTTTTGTTTTGTTTTGCTTTTGTTTTTTGAGACAGGATCTCTCTCTCTACAGGCTGTCCTGGAACTCACAGAGATCTGCCTGTCTCCGCCTATTGAGTTGTGGGATTAAGGGCATGCACCACCATGTCTGGCCTTCCCACACACCCCTTCTAATCCTCTTACTCTTTTCAACTATAGACTGCCAACTCTTGTCACGTTTTGTTTTTGTTTTTTAAATAACTCAATGAGTTTCATTAGGGTTATTTACAGGATCATGGGTGAGAGTTTGTTTGCATGACCATGGATACCTTACCAGTAGCTACATCATCAAAAAAACATAGTTCACCTTACCCAACCAACCACTAACTACATACAAATCCTCAGGGAGGGGTAGAACCCAATAAGCTTCCTCTCACTCCATGACAGGATGTTGACAGGTCCAATTATATACAGATCTTGTGCATGTAATCACCGCTGCCATCGTGAGTTCAAGAGTGCAACAACCAAGACAGGAGAGATGGCCCAGTGTAGTTAAGAGCACTTGCTGTTCTTGTAAACAGGAATCAGCATGGCAGTGAAGAGTGATCTGCAATTCTAGGCCTAGACTCTGACACCCTTCTCTAGCCTCCAAGGGTACCAAGTATACACATAGTACACATACGTACATGTAGGCAAACACTCATACACATAAATATATAGAGATCTTTTTTGAAGGAGTGCAACCACCCTGTCACACCTAGAAGTCCATGTTCTACGTTACTCTTCCCCTTCCTCCAGCTCTAACATTCTTTTCACCCCTTCTTCCTTGATAGTCTCTGAGCCATGGAGAAGATGATACAGATGTCTCACAGCTGATCAGTCAAGAGTCACTTATTCTCATCACTTTGGCCAGTTAGGAATCTCTACAGTTGCAGCTAACCACAGTAAACAGAGGCTTCTCATGATTATTTAGAAGGCAGTTCGATTGGAACATCATTTCCATTTAACAAAGTGACAGCAGTAGTGTCTTAGTTAGGGTTTCTATTGCTGTGAAGAGACACCATGACCACACAACTCTTATAAAGGAAAACATTTAATTGGGTGGCTTACAGTTCAGAGGTTAAGTCCATTATCATCGTGGTAAGACATGGCAACATGCAAGCAAACATGGTGCTAGAGAGGTAACTGAGAGTTCTACATCTTCTGCAGGCAACAGGAAGTTGTCTGAGACACTGGGCATGGTTTGAGCATATATGAGACTTCCAAGCCTGCCTCCACAGTGATACAGTTCCTCCAACAGGGCCATATCTACTCCAACAAAGCCATACCTCCCATTAGTGCCACTCTCTTTGGGACCTATTTTCTTCCAAATCATCACAAGTAGCTTCCCTACAAGGGCCTATGGCCTCTCTAGCAACAGATTTTTTACATGAATCCCTCCTGTGGAGCAGGCTTCAAGTTCCATCAGAAGGTAGTCGGATACCTCCTTAACAGACTTGCCGCTAATGCAGCACGGGACACATCCTACTTGACACCATTTGGTGGAGAGGCTATCTTTTCTGCAGTGTGTCGTTTTCTTCGGATTCTTTATAAAAACAAGTCATGTGGCTGTGGCTATGATGGTATACACCCAGGTTCTCTGCTCCAGTCCATCTGTCTGTTCTGTCTACTCTGTACAGTGCCATGCTCTTTTCACATGCTGCTCTTAGTGTAATTTGAATCCAAGTATGGAACTACCTCCTGCATTGTCCTTTTTGTTCAGGATTATTTGGCTGTCGAGGGTCTTTGTGCTTCCATATGAGTTTTAAGATTTGTTTTTTTCCGTTTCTGTGAAGAGTGGCGTGGCAGTGTTGTTAGGGATTGAATTGAATCTGTACATAGCTTTTGGTAAGACAGACATTTTCACAATATTGAACATGAGAGGTCTTTTAATCCTCTAGTGTCTTCCCCAATTTCCTTCTTCATTATTTCAAAGTTTTCATTGTACATGCTTTCACTTCCTTGGGTAAGTTTAGTCCAAGAGTTTGGTTATTCATTCATTACTTTGTGTTGAGGTTATTGTGAATGAAATGGCTCTCGCTACTTTTTTCTCAGTGTGCTTAGCACACTGTACCCTTCCAATTCACTAAAAATGTCACTCAGTTCTTATGGATTCTTTAGGGTCTCTGCAAAACAGAAACAAAAAATAATATTTTAATTTCTCCTGTTCCCATTTATATCCCTTTTATTTCCCTTTTGTGTTATTGCTGTAACAAGGACTTTCAGCATGTATTGAATACGGGTGGAGAGAGTGGACACATTTGCTTGACCCTCATCTCACTGGACATGATTTGAGTTTTTACCCCCACTTAGCTTGCTGTTAACCTGTAGGCTTGCTGTATATGGCCTTTATTGTGTTGAGACATATTCCCTCTATTCCTAGCCTCTCCATGGCTTTTATCAAAAAAGGATGTTGGATTGGCCTTTTCTGAATCTATTGAGATGACCATGTGATTTCTGTCCTTGAATTCACCTATGTGATTATTATGTGTATGGATTTGTACATGTTGAACCATCCCTGCAACTCTGGAAAGAAGCCAACTTGATTATGGTCAATGATATTTTTGATGTGCTCATGAATTCCATTTGAGATTGGTCTATACTTTTATTTTGTTGTGTGTTTTATGTTGTTGTGTTTTTATCCGGTTTTGGTACCAAGGTAATACTGCTGGCTTTGTAAAAAGAATTTGAAAGTAGTACTTCCTTTTCTATTTATGAAATAATTAGAGAAAGATTGGTGTTCATCTTTATTTAAAGGTCTAATAATTCTTTGATGAATCCATCTGGGAAATTATTTTATTACTATTTCAATTTCATTGCTTGATATAGGTAAGTTTAAATTATTTATCTCATCTTAGTTTAACTTTGGTAGGTCATGTGCATCTAGAAATTCATCCAATTTTTTTTTTTTATTTTCCAAGCTAGTGCAATGTAAGTTTTTAACACACATCTCTATGGTTTTCTGAATTTCATTGTTATCTGTTGTAATGCCTTCCTTCTTGTATGTAATTTTGTTAATATTGGTTTTCCATTTCTTTTGGTTAGTTTGGTTGAGTGCTAATTTTGTTTTTCTTTTCAATGAACCAATTCTTTGTTTCATTTTTTTGTATTATTTTATACATTTCCATTTCATTAATTTCTACACTAATCTTAATTATTTTTATATCTACTGCTTTTGGGGGTTGGCTTCTTAGTTTTCTAAGAGTTAAAATGAATTATTAAGTCATTTATTAGCGACTTCTCCATGTTGTGTTGTTTTGTTTCTTAAATACCTAGGCACAGCTATGAGCTTGTCTCTTGGGATTCCTTTCAATGTAGCTCACTGCTTTCGTGGATTATGTCTTTATTTTCCTTCAATTCTAGGAGTATTTTTATTTCCTTCTTGATTTATCCAAGGAACCATTCATTATTCAGCAAGTGTCTTGCTTAATCTTCATGACTTTGTGGATTTTCTGTAGTTTCCCCATGCTCTTGATTCCAAACTTTACTTAGTCCTGATCAGGTAGAATATATGAAGTTATTTCAATTTTTGTGTGTTCTCTGAGACTTGGTTTATGTCTTATATATTTCAGAGGACACTCCATAGACTCCTTACAAGGATGTGTATTCTGTTGTGGTTGGGATAGAATGTTCTCTAGTGTCTATGAAGTCCATTGGAACTCTGATGTCATTTAATTACAATGTTCTCTGTTTAATTTTTGTCTGGATGACCTTCCACTAATGATTATGGAGGACTGAAGTCTCCAGTATTGCTTTGTTGAGGTCAGTCTGTGGCTTTACATCTTGTAGTGTTTGTTTTATGAAACTGGGCATGGCAGTATTCAGTACATAGATGTTTAGAGTTATAATTTCCTCTTGTTGAATTAATCACGTATGAAATGACCTTCTTCATCTCTCCTGATTAGTTTTTGTCTGACCTATTTTATCAGACTATAATACTGACAAGTATTTACTAGTTCCGTTTCCTTAGGATACCTTTTTTTCTGTCCTTTCACTCTAGGACAGTGTCTGCCTTGGATTTTAAGGTATATTTTTGGGAGGCAGCAAGTAAATGGATCCTATTTCTAGATTCAGTCTACTAATCCATATCTATACCATCGGGTAACCAATGAATATTCAGAGTTATTCTTGAAAAGTTTGTATTGATTCCTGTCATTTTGTGAATTATACAATGTTTGGTGTTTTCCTGATTCTCAGTTTTAACTAATGTTCTACATGTTTTTTCCTCAGTAGCCTCTTGGATGTGTTAATCATTCCCTTCAGTCTGAAGAATTTCTTTGACTATACTCTGTAGAGCTGGCTTGGTGGTCATAAATTCTTTTAGGCTGCTTTCATCATAGAATGTTTTTCTTTCTCCAACAATTATGACAGATGGCCTTGGTGTGTACAGTAGTTAGGGCTGCAGGCTATGGTCTTCAGAACTTGAAACACACTGTTCCTTGCCCTTGTGTTCTTTAAAGTTTCTGTTGGGAAATCAGCTATCATTCTTAGGGCCTTGCCTTTATTTGTGTTTTGTCATTCTGTTCTTGAAACTCTCAACACCTTTTTTTTGTTCTCTATACTTAGTATTACATCTATAACATCAGGAGTTTCTTCCTAGTCCTTCCTGCTTGGTGTACTACATGTCTCTTTTCTTGGAAGGGCTTCTCTTTCCCTGAATTGGAGGAAATTTCCGCTACAATTGTATTGAAAATATTTTCTAGGTCTTTGGCATGTAATTCTCTTTCTTTATTCCTATCATTCATGGTCTTGATCTTTTCATGATGTCCCTAAGGTCTTGCATGTTACATTCAGGTGTTTGTTTGTTTGTTTTATCTCTGTCCCTTACTGGATGTCTCAGTTTTTCTACCTTTCTTCAACCCTTGGCACTCTGTCCTCCCCAAGGACCTTTCTGTTGATAAGGCCTTCTACAGAGGCTTTGAGTGATTTACTGACTTTTTTCATTTCTGGTACCATTTCTGTTTGCTTTTTTCAGTCTATATTTCCATCTCTTTATAGAATTCCATGTTCATATCCTGTATTACCTTTCTTATTTCATTTAGCTGTTTGTATTCTTTCGGAGTTAACTCCAGAGTTTTTTCATTTGCTCTTTGGTTTAATATATTTATGCTTATTCCTTTGAATTCTTCATCTGCAGTATCACAAAGTCACTCTCCGTGGTGACCATTACTGGGGCACTGGTAGTTTTTGTGGAAACACGTTGTCTTGGTTTTTTATGTGGCTTGTGTTTTTGCATCAGCACTTGTGCTTCTGAAGTCAGACCTTTTGTTAGGCTTGCTGATTTGGGGGTGTTTATTTGTTTTTGTCACCCTGCTTTTGACAGAAGCATTTGCAACATTTAAGAGGAGCTGGGTTATAGTAGGCTTGAGGTATGGTTTCCCTCTCTTATACTGGCTTTCAGGGCAACAGGCTACATCCCTGTCCTCCTCTGAGAGTAGAACACTGTCTGCAACCGGTGTTATTAGCCAAGAATAAACTCGTGAAAACAGAGCAAGGGCAATCACTTCTAAAGCATTAATCATTATAGGGAGTACAGGGACATTGACGGTCCTTTGTGTGTTAATACATACGTTTTGTGGGTAGAAGGGTAAAGTAAATGAAAAGAAAAGGGAAGATAAAGAGTAGTGAGACTCTAAGGACTGAGGTGGTTGAAAGTGGAGGAGCAGAACAGAAATAGAAGCAGGTACTTATGGATAAACAAGAATGGCAGAAGAGGACGTCTGGGCTAACAGGAGGCTAACAGATGCAATCAGATCACATGACACAGTCCTGGCTCTCAGGAGGCTGAGGGGCAGAGATCCTGCTCACCAGGCCAGGCTATGAGAAAGGGAAGGAAAAGGGAGGCTAAAGAGGGCAGAGTGGCAATATAAGGGACGAACAGAATAGGACCAAACCAGCCTGCTAAATCAGATGTTAGGTAAAGGTAGAGTGTGTAGAGCGAGACAGCAGGGTGGACTGGAAACACGTGACATGAATGCTGACCTGCCTGAGTGCTGGATTCTGTCTAGATCCTCTCCTCTTCCTCCCTCAGCTCCTAGAACCTTGTCTCACCACTGCGAGTTCCTCTCCTGTAGGTGGTCCTGTTCTCTCTCCGTTACACAACTTCACGTTATTACGAATTCTCTTCATACCTTTTAGACTGTTCACCGCTAGAACATGCAAACACAAGTGATTTCCGTGTGTTCACTTCCTGCCCTGCTGGGCTGCTGAGTCATGTCTTAGTTCTACCATCTTTGCTGCTTTCTTCTGTGGCTCTCTTTTTTTTTTTCTGTAAATTTGAGAGTGGATCTGCAAACAGAGGTCATTTGACTTCCTCCTGTCTGATCAGGATGCTTTCTAATTCTTCTTATAGGCCAATGTCTTTTTCCAGTAGCCACAGTATCATCTTAAATAGAAATTTGAGATATAAGAGTCTGTCTTTTTTATCTTTTACAGGGAAAAATTGTCATCTTTTGCTGCTTAATCTGAAATCTGAAGTCAACCATGACCTTACGATATCAACTGTTTCTTTCTATTCCTAGCCTGCTCAGTGTCTGTCAAGAGAGGGTGTTGGTGTTGCAAAATCCATCATTACATCAGCTGAGGTGATAGTGTGCTTTTTACCCCTGCATTCTTTTTTTTTAATGTCTTTATTTATTTTCCTTTTCTTATATTTTCTGTATTGAAATTCTTTGGGAATTTCCTTATAAATTTTGTTTGAAATTCTTCAAGAATTTCATACATTGTATTTCGAGCATATTCATCTGTCCATCTCCTCCCAGATCCACACCCCAACCTGTACCTACCCAACTTTATGTCCTTAATGTCTTTTGTTTGTTTCTTTTTAACTCATTAGTGCTGCCTATGTACTCTTGGGTATGTGGCCATCCCCTGGAGTGTGTTAGATCTAACCGAGGCCACACCCTTAAAGAATGCCCCCCACTTCTCTGGCAGTTATCAATTTCCAATAGCTCCTCAGCTGGGGTGGGACTTCATGACCACCCACCAGCCCCCATGCTGGAATTTTTTTCTGGCTTTAGCTTATACACGTCTTGTGCATGCTGTCACAACCACTGTGAGTTTATATGTGCACCTGGCCCTGTGATGCCTCCAGCCAGTGACCACAAGGAAGCAGTGTTTTCAGATACAATAGCTCCACCTCTGGCTCTTACAGTCTTTCTGCCCTTCTGCAGTGTTTCTGAGCCTGTGGAGAAGGGGTCCGTTATAGATGTCCCATTTAGGGCTGAGCACCCTACAGTCTCTTAATTCTCCGCACAGTGAGTACTTGTGGGTCTCTGTTCATCAAAAAGAAGCTTCTCTGATAAGGTTTGAGAGATGCACTAATATATGGGTATAAGGAGAAGTCATTAGGGGTTGGTTTAATACTATGCCCCATTAGCAGAGTACTAATAGGTCATCTCCTGGGACCTACGACCTTTCTGTCCCAGATTGCTGTCCCTGATAACTGTTCAAAGTATGGGTGCCAACTTGTGGAATGAACCTAAAAGCCAATCATAAAGTGGTTGGTTACTCTTGTGCCATCCATGCCACTAATGCACCACAATGATCACTGATCATTGCCAGGGAAGAAATTATTGAAGTTCACAGGGTTCACAGCTGGATTAGATTAATGATTACTTTTCTCCTCCAGTAGCAAGCACAATACCTTCAAGCATTATGAAAGCTAGTCACTAGGAATGAGGATTCCAGGTCAATACTAGCTGGATTTCTCTATGTTCTATGACTCACATATGTGGTACCTTCAGCAATAGGGTCTTACTTTCATGTTCTGGAGGGTAACCAAGAGCAAAGGCAATAATGGCCTGAAACATTTGGAGGTCTATGGGACCTGTTTTAGTTAGGGTTTCTATTGCTGTGAAGAGACACCACAACTACAGCAACTTTTATAAAAGAGAACATATAATTGGCTGCTTACAGTTTCAGAGGTTTAGTCCATTATCATCATGATGGGGCATGGCAGCAAACGGGCAGACATGGTGCTGGAGAAGGAGCTGAGAGTTAATACATCTTAATTCATAGAAACAGGAATTGAACTGAGACACTGGGTATAGCTTAAGCACAGGGGACCTCAAAGCACACCTCCACAGTGACATACTTCCTCCAACAAGGCCACATCTTCTTATAATGTCACTCCCTATGGTCTCATGGGGGCCAATTACACTCAAACTACCACAGGACCTCACTGGCCAATAATTCCAATAGAGGCAACCCATTGCTGCCATGGGGCTTTTTATTTAGTATTTTGTATTCCAAAGGTTTTCACATGTTTACTACCCTTCCATTTCAGGAGTGAACTCCATTTAGTCATAGTATATTATTATTTTAGTACTGTGGAATCACATTTGCTGTATTTCTTGAGGATCAATAGTCATAAGGGATGCAAGTGAACTGTTCTTGTAATTTACTTGTTTTGTCTCAGTTTAATCAGGTCAATCTTGGCCTCACTGACTAAGGAAACATTCTCCTCTCTTCAGTTTTTTGGAAGAATTTGAGGAAGGAGGAATGATGTCACACTGTCAAATGGACAGGACCTATACTCACCTTAGAGACAAGCCTCAAGGCGTCGCTGTGAGCGGTTATCTAAATGAGAGTAACTGAGGTGAAAAGACCTATCATGAGTGGCACTGTTCCATGGGCTGGGGTCCTGGGCTGCATAAAAAGGAGAAAGCCAGCTAAGCATGAACACTTGTTGCTCTGTTTCCTGATGATGGCTGTGAGGACCCTGTCGCTATTCCGTCGCCGCCATGATGGACTGCCTCATCTGCAACTCTGAGCCAAATTAAACCGTTCCTTCCTGAAGCGGCTTTCGTCAGGTATGTTGTCATAGCAACAAGAAAAGTAACCAGCCAGGCAACTATGGCGCACACCTTTAATCCCAGCACTTGGGAGGCAGAGCCAGGCGGATCTCTGTGAGTTCGAGGCCAGCCTGGGCTACAGAGCAAGATCCAGGACAGGCACCAAAACTACACAGAGAAACCCTGTCTCCAAAAAAAAAAAAAAAAAAATAACCAATACATGTGGGCAATAATTAATCTTCTGGTTGATTGAATTCACCAGTGAAACCATTTGGAGAAAGGTTTTTCTCTATTTGGGGGGTTTTGGTTACTGACAACCCTTTCCTGAGCTGTAGGCCTTTTCTCAGTTTCTTCCTGATCAGCCTTAATTGGGTATATGTTTCTGCCTGGAAGTTGTCCATTTCATCTAAGTCACTCAAGTTTTAAGGAGACAATTGCTCTTAGTACTGCCTGTCATTTTTATTTCTATAGAATCAGTAGTAATGTGTCTTCCTTCATTTTTAAGAAAATCTTGGTACTGAGTTTTTACTTTCTCCTAGCTAGCTTAGCAAACCTTCTCAAACAGTCAACTTTGGGTTTCATTGGTTTGTCTTTTTTGTGTTTTGCTGATATCAGTTTAACTGCCTCAGGTCTATCGGACCACCTCCATCCTTTGGCTTTCAGTTTGTCTGTGTCTCTTGATCTGTCATGAGTCTGATGAAAAGTACAGTTAGGTCATGTGTTCGAAGCCACCCTCCCAATGTGAGCCTTTTCTCTGGGAGGTTTCATACATTTACACTTAAAAGTGATCATTGAGAAGGAAGATACTTCTGCCATTTTATTTGTTTTCTCTATCAGCTAGTTGTCTTCATCTCCTTTACAGCTGCCTTTGATTTTTAGGAGAATCTAGTTCTATTAGTTTTTGCTTACTTGATGTTTTGATGACATATTTTCACTCTTCTATCTCCTTTTGTGTATAGTCTACAAGTTGTTTGCACACGCGTGGTTAACATGGAAGTCAGCTTCCACGTCTAAATGTGTGACAATCTGTTTTGAATTGATACCAAATTAGCCCCAGTCACAAAAGCTGTATACAAAAGCTATAGAGTTGTAGAGCTCCATCCTTGTCCCTGGTTATTAATGTCCCAAACTATATCTTCGTGTGTTATATAATAACTTCCATATTTATGATTGTTTGTTCATCTCTTGAGTCATATAAAATAAAAAAGTATAATTATATACCAAAATAACAAGAGTTTTGCTTGGTGTTGCTTGAGGCCCATGTGAGGGCCTGTTCTGGGACAAGATCTTAGAACATGGTTCAGGCTGACCTTGCATTCACTGCACTCCTGCCTCTGCCTCCCAAGTGCTGAGATGACAGACATTCACAGCCATGCTCAGGTTTAGTTGTTGTCATCTTTATATTTACTCAGATATTTGTAAGAGATCTTTACATTTCATACAGCTTTGAGTTACTCAACAGTCCCCATTCATTTCAATCTGAAGGACTCTGAATAGCACGTGTCTAGGGCAAAATGTTGCAGACCTCTGTCTTCTAGGCATTCATGACATGGCTGCTGCTGTCCTGAAATCAGAAAAGCTATGTGTACCTGTGTGTGTGTGTATATGTGTGTATGTGTGTGTGTGTGTGTGTGTGTGTGTATGCTTGTGTGTGTGTGCCTCTATGTATGTGCCCCTCCTGTGTGTGTGCCTGTTTGCCTGTGTGTCTAGGTTCACATATGCCACAGCACACATAGAAGTCAGAGGCCAACTTGTGAGAGTCAATTCTCTCCTACTATCAAGTGGGTTCTGGGACTCGAACCTATTATCGGGCTTGAGGACAGCAGGTGCTTTTATCCACTGAGTCATCTCGGTGGCCTGGGAAAGATTTCGAAATAAGAAATGAAAGAGCCTTGCACAGACCCCAATGGACTGTTTCATCTGGCTACCACATGCTGAAGTCCCCTTGAGTATCAGACGGGACAAGCATTACTAAGGAAACTGGCTACAAGTGTAGTGTTTGATGCCCAGTTCACTGGGCTTATAGGGCTGTGTTCACAGGAGAACTGAAAAATAAGCTGGTTCAGCAAGGCTCTTGGTACCCAAATATGAAGCTTCAGTGGCTCTGCTGAGCCTTGTCATGGACCAATACTCTTTATAAAGTAGGAGACTCCTGGAAGATCTGAATGGCTTAGATAACTGTATAATTGAGTTAATAAGTGTCTTAGTTAGGGTTTCTATTGCTGTGAAGAGACACCATGACCATAACAACTTTTATAAAGGAAAACATTTAATTGGGATTGGCTTACAGTTCAGAGGTTCAGTCCATTATCATCATGGCAGGACATGGCAGCATGCAAGGAGACATGGTGCTGGAGAAGGAGCAGAGTTCTACATCTTGATCCTCAGGCAGCAGGAAGAGACTGCCACACTGGGTGTGGCTTGAGCATCTGAGACCTCAAAGCCCACCCCCAGTGACACACTTCCTCCAACAAGGCCACACCTACTCCAACATGGCCTCCCCTCCTAATAGTACCACTCCCTATGAGTCAAAGGTTGAAGCACATGAGTCTGTGGGGCCCATTCCTATTCAAACCACCATAGTAAGGCACTGTGTTTTTCAGGGAGTGAGGAAGAAAAGGGAAAGCAGAAAAGGTGTCTATCCAGGTCATTCAAATGTAGAGAGACTTGTGTTGGGTCAGAGGCCTCCAGGAAGTTTAATAGAAAGCCAAATGCCCTACAGATGAGCCTCCGGAAGGCTTTAGGGCCTCAGTAACTATGCACCAAAGGAGTGAAAAAAGAAGTAAATGACAAAATGAAAAGATCACGCTTGTCCTGAGGGGGGGGGGCAATTATCTCCCTCCTCAGCGAAGGGTGGAGATTTCACCTTACTTGGAGCCTTTTCCAGAGAGGTGGCAGCCATGGTGACAGCCAGAACCCCTCAGACCCCAGGAACTAATTCCAGCAGAGCACAGCTTTCTTCCTCTTCAGGGCCAGGCCAAGTAGTGAAAGCTATTCCTGCTAAGATGCATGGCAGCCCCAAGGCAGCACTCCAGGATGAGAGGGCCAGATGGGTCATGAAGAACAGGGATGGAGACAGTGTCTCCCATCCATGGTCTTATACCCCATATGCTCTTTTAAGGAAACAATTGATTCAAGGGATGGGCTCTTTTCATGCTGTCTTAGCCCTTACTAATGTTTTATGTTACTAGCCCCATAGTTTCCCAAGACCAATTGACATTTGTTTGGAATGGGCCAATGAGCTCTAAGAGCCTACTATCTGTAAAAAAGGTTTCATTATGTAATGCTAACTGCTTTAGAAAATATTTTTATTAATTCTTTAAGAATTCCATACAATGTATTTTATTTGTATTAACCCCAACTCCTCCCCTGTAGTGCTAACTCTTGAATGTCTTACACATTTGGGGAAACATCTGAAAAATAAATTGAAGGATTTGAAATAAAGCACACTGACACCGTGTGGGCAGAAGACACTTTCCAGGAGCCATAAGATTGTTGCGGGGGGGGGGGGGGGGGGGTTGGTGGTGTTGGGGGGGTATCCCAGCACCAGAGTTCCCAACTGACATAAGCTAATGGCCAGAGAGGACCCGGAGGCCACAAACCATAAAGGCTATTATCACTACTATCAGTTGCATGCCAGAGCTAGATAACAAGACCTATTGTTGAAGACATCACATGCTTTGATTGAAAGACACAAAGCAATCAAGCTAGGGGACAGTAAGATGGCTCTGCAGGTAAAGGTGATTGCTTCTATCCCTGACAACCTAAGGTTGATCTCTGGAACCCACATGGTAGAAGGAGAACGTAACTCCAGCAAGCTGTCCTCTAACTTCCACATACATGCATGTACACATACACACACACGCACACATAGAGATGTAATTTTTTAAAAATGAAAGAAATCAAGCTGGGACTAAGGCGGAAGCTTCCTCCCTGAGGACTGGCTTTGTTAGAGCTAAAAGGCACTAAGAGGGATTTGTAACCAATAGTCCTTCTCAGCTGTGGACCCTGAGTGCTGCACCATCAACATTCCAGATGAAATGTGTTCCCTTGTGTAATACTGGCACAGTTGTTGCAGGTGCAGCCAACTGCTTTCTGGATTCAAGGCCCACTCCGCAGAGAAAACTCATGTCTGGTACTATAAACCAGGACAAAAGTATTTGGTTAAAGAGTTCATAAACCCTAAGAGGGGGAAGCAATTGCTATTGTTTTCTTGAGTGGATATGACATGCCTATCAAATTTCCTTATCATTTGTGGTTTTCCCGGTAGATTACAGTTCCTGTTGTCGCTGGTCACACTGGCTTCTTTTCGGAGAGGGAAGCAGTTACTGCAGAGATTGCTAAGTGGTCAGAGTGTTAAGAGTCACTGACTATTGGATGTTCAGCCCTAAATGGAGCATCTATATCACTCTCTCCAAGCCTCACCAAACATTGCAGAAAAGGGGACAAAAAGAATGTAAGGGCTGGGGAAGGGGTAGAATGAATTTTTATCCTCAGAACATAACGTGACTGTCTTAGTTAGGGTTTCTATTGCTATAAAGAGGCACCATGACCATGGCAACTCTTATAAAAGAAAACATTTCGTTGTAGTTGCAGCTTACAGCTTCAATGGTTTAGTCCATTATCATCATGGTAGGGAGCATGGTGCTGTGTAGGCAGACATGATGCTGGAGAAGGAACTGCTACACGTTGATATGCAGGCAACAGGAAGTAAACTGAGACTCTGGCTGGTATTCTGAGCATATATGAGACCTCAAAGCCCGCCTGCACAGTGACACACTTCCTCCAACAAGACCACACCTACTCCAACAAGATCACACCTCCCAATAGTGCCACTCCCTTTGGGGGTCATTGTCTTTCAAACTACCACACTGACTGTTGCCATATTTAAATTGGAGTGAGACCGTCACAAGTTTGGGCCTAATAACATTCCATCATGGAGAGTAGAGAGGGCTCACGAAATGCATGCGGCTGCACACAAGTAACTCACAGAGTGGCACACTAGGGCCTACAGAGAATTCATAAGGTGGCTAATGAAATACACAAAGCTCTTTGCACCACCACCACCACCACCACCACCACCCACACCACCACCACCACCCACACCACCACCACCACCCCTCACCCCCCCACCCCCACACCACCACCCCCACACCACCCACACCACCACCACCCACCACCACACCACCCACACCATCACCACCCACCACCACCACCACCCACACCACCACCACCCCCACACCTCCACACCCCTACACCCCCCACACCACCACCACCACCACCCGCACCACCACCACACCACCCTCCACCCCTCCCACCCATCACCCCCTCCGCCCCCCACCATCACTCTCCCGCAAGGATGCGGGGTTAGCAATTACTGGGAGGGTAGGGACTCTTCTTTAGTGGAACAGCCACCTATAAGTTGCCCATGCTCCTGTAGGTAACGTTCATTCAAGCTTCAGTAAGTAACCCCAGTTAGACTTGTTGGTTCACCAAGCTAGACTTGAGTAGAAACTTTAAACAGGTGGTTATTGGTTCCCTGTCTGTGGATAACAGACATTTTATGTCCCCAGGGAAGCGAACACAACAATTAATTCATCAGCTTCTGTTCATCTGGAGAAGTCTTACTTTCCCCTCATTTATGGTTAATGGGTCTTTGCTGATGGTAGTGATAGTATTGGTTCATTACGTACCTTAAAGGTATCACCCACTGCCTTACAACGTCCTGGTTTTCCACTGAGCAACTAGTTTGAGAATCTTTTACATGAGCAAATCCTTTCTCTCTTATTGCTTTTAAGAATCTCTCTTTGTCATCCAGCAGTGATTATGTATCTTGAAGTGAGTCTCTTTGGGCTTATCTCAGTAGGAGGTTAATAACTTTTAAAGTTTGTATATCCAATTATTCAAATTTAGAAGGCATTTTGCTGTTATCTCTTTTTTTGTTTTGTTTTTTGTTTTGATTTTGTTGTTGTTGTTGTTGTTCCAAACAGGGTTTCTCTGTGTAATTCTTGCTGTCCTGGAACTCACTTTGTAGACCAGGCTGGCCTCGAACTCAGAGATCCATCTGCCTCTTCTTCCTGAGTGCTGGGATTAAAGGTGTGCGCCATCACTGCCCTGCCTGTTGTCTCCTTTTTAAAGACTTATTTTATATTTGCGTGTCTGTGTACGTGTGTGTGTACATGTGTGTATTGGCACCTGTGGAGACCAGAAGAGAGCCAATGGATCCCCTGGAGCTGGATTACAGGCAGTTGGGAGCTTCCTGGCATGGGTACTGGGAACCAAACTCAGGTCCTCTCCAAGAACAGCAAGCATTCTTAGCTGTGGAGCCAGCCCTCTAACCCCACTATTTTTTCAAACAAGCTTTCTTCCCTTTCTCTCCCTCCTTCTAGGACTCCCATAGGCCTAGTGATGACGGCATTCTTTTAAGTCTTCGTCTAGTAAATATGAATTCTCTGCTTCATCAAGAATGGTTTGTGGGGCTGGAGAAATGGCTCAGAGGTTAAGAGCACTGCTTGTTCTTCAAGAGGTCCTGAGTCAATTCCCAGCAACCACATGGTGGCTCACAACCATCTGTAATGAGATCTGATGCCCTCTTCTGGCCTGCAGGCAAACATGCAGCCAGAACACTATACACAATAAATAAATAAATAAATAAATAAATAAATAAATAAATAAATAAAT
>CABHPH010154117.1:17606-31432 GCA_902168325.1 Peromyscus nudipes
AATAAATAAATAAATAAATAAATAAATAAATAAATAAATAAATAAATAATTTTTTTTCAAAAAGAACAGTTTGCGTCACTTTATTTTTTTCCTTTGGTGGGCTGCGCTTTCCTGTACATAGGGTGACTTTGCTGTTGAAAATCAAATGCTTGATAAAAAACAGCCACGACAGCCAACCTTTGCCAATTAATTAACAAAGGATATCTTTCACTAATTTTCTAAGTTAGGGGACCAGAGGAGAAATCTTAAAGTCTTCTCAGGTCTTCTCTGACCATGTGTTTTCAGGGCTGTATGTGAAGTTTTTCTTTGTCTTTCTTTTTTTTTCTTCAATTTTGTGTGTGTGTGTGTGTGTGTGTGTGTGTGTGTGTGTGTGTGTGTACATGAGTATATATGAGTGCCTGCAGAGACCAGTAGAGGGCATTAGATCCCTGGAGGTGGAGTTAAACCTAGATCCTCTGTGAAGAGCAGCAAGTGCTCTTAACCACTGAGCCATCTCTCCAGCCACCGTGTGTGTCCTTGGCAACGCCTCCCTTAAATTTCCACCCCAGCTTCTTCTTAGAGGACACTGCTTCTCCACCCACAATCTCTTGCCCTGAGTCTGAAGAACTTGCTCCTCATGCAGCACGCTGCTTCTCACCTTAGATCTGCGTTAGACAAAACAAGAGGGCCTTGCAAAGTCCCCCAGAGAGGTAACAGCAGCAAGCAGAAATGCTGTACCTTTTTTTCTTTTTCTTTTCTTTTTTTTTTTTTTTTTTTTTTGGTTTTGGTTTTTGATTTTTTGAGACAGGGTTTTTCTGTGTAGCCCTGGCTGTCTTGGAACTCTCTCGTTAGACCAGGCTGGCCTAGAACTCACAGAAATCTGCCTGCCTCTGCCTCCCAAGGAGTGCTGGGATTAAAGGTGTGAGCCACCACCGCCCAGCCAAGAAATCTGTTCTTTCCAGTTCAGAGGCAGGAACTGGAAATCAGAAAGCCACGTCTCCTGACCGTCTCCAGACTGTCTCTCCCTCTCAGCGGCACTTGCCTGTGTGTGCACTAGTATCCTGAACTCATTTTGTAAGAGAACAAAGCCACTTACACCAAGACAGTGACGCTGGAGATGGGCAGACGAGCTTGTTTGAGATTTAATTAGGTTGAGCCATATAGACCAAAGAAGATGTAATGTCGGCCACTTTGTAGAACTCAACCTAATATTCTGGAAGTAAGTTAGGACTCGAGGCTTGCCGGTTAATTTGCGGCAGAGCGCTAATGAAAGGGAAGGAATAGGGATGGTTTTGTGAGCTTTGCTGAGTAAGGAGGGCCGCCTGCTCAGCGCAGGGCAGAGGGAGCCCAACGGCCCCACTTCCCCAGCTTGCTTTCTTCTCAACTTCTCTGTCTCCCCCATCTTTTACTTCTCAACGGACACAATTACCGTGGGCTACATGTTTACTATTAAACATGCATTTCTTCCACCTGGCTCCCCGTCTGACGTTTTAATGGTTTTGCTGGCTTAGCGTTTCATGGGCAGGGCACACAGAAAGAACATACTTTCAGCGCACAGTTTGAAGTCCTTGCACACTCCCTCAACGTTAATGCCATAGCAACGCGCCCTTAACTTTTTATTTCTTTGAGCCCGACCCTCATCTGGAAGGGTTCTGGGCCACATTTTCAAGCACTTTGGTGCCGATTATCATGAGGCTCCTGAGTTTATGGAGGGAAGGCTGGGAACGCATGCTGGAGTCTATGCTCAAATTACTATCCTAAATGACTCCATGGGGGGTTTCCTTCAGGGGTCACTGAGAGCCGGAGCGGAATGTTTTTCCTTCTCCGATTTATCCCAGGCCTTGGGGCACGAGAACCATAAATACAGGTAATGTGTTTAATAGCCAGATTCTCTCGGCTCATTTTCCACCTCTCCCCACCCCCAGTGATAGTCATGAAACTTCCCAAAGCTAGCTGGAGACACACTTTGCACTGCCCTGTTTCTGCAAAGGCCAAGAGATTCAGATGGCTGAGTGGCATGGAAGGACCCTTTCTGGCTGTGGCAAGGAGGTCCAAGCTGCACAGCACTGTCCTTAGGTAGCAAATTCCCCGTTGCTGGATGTACAAGCAGCATCTGGACCAGCACGACAGAGACACTTGCTCCTAGAGATGTGTGCTTCTGATGGGAAACTGAACTAGACTACGCTCCTCTGTGTGTCACTTTTGCTACCATGGTTCCAGTTACCCATGATCAAATTTCAGATGGAAAATTCTAGAAAGAAAAATCTCACACGTTTTAAGTTGCATACCTTTGTTAGTGGTATGAGGAAATCTTGCTCCTGCCTGCTGGTCACGAATCATCCTCGGACCAGCTGTCCTTGCTGTATCTACTACCTGTTGGCTAGCCACACGGTCAGCTGGCTCATTGCATCCACTATGAGGACATCTCAGCACTTGTGTTCAAGTGACCCTTACATGAAACATAAGTCTGTGTCATTTCATCATGTGGGCATCCTATTGGGCAGAAGAAGGATGTCTGCAGTACAGTAAGGGGGTGGGGTGGGTGGAGAGCACATTCACATAGCTTGGATTATCATGCATTGTTACAGCTGTCCTGTCTTACTAGTTACTCTTCACCATGTTTAACCTATAGATCAAACTTCTTCATAGGAATATGCAGACTATTTGGAGCTCCATTCTCTCACAGTGTCAGGTATCCACAAAGGTCTTAAAATGGATTTTCCCCCAAGGCAGTCATGTGGTATACACTTTTAATACTGGTACTTGGGAGGCAGAGGCAGGTAGATCTCTGTGAGTTCAAGATCACCCTGATCTACACAATGAGTTCCACGTCAATCAGGACTACATACATAGTGAGATCCCACATTTTAAAAAAAAAATCACTCAAAGAAGGGGAACAGATTCATAAACCATAAAGCTTATAGAAAAACTTTTTCTGAGACTAAACCCGTCACTGTTTTCTTCCAGAACTTATCATCAATGGGAGCTAGCCTGAAGGATACAGCAATGAGCAGGAGGTACACATGAAGCACACCCATGAAGAGCATCACTCCAGTGCAGTGACACATTAGTCAGTTGCAGCAAGGTAATGATCATAGTGTGGTTGTGGAGTGTTTGGCTAGGACCTTCGAGCAGACGCGTCCAGACCCTCTGAGGTCAAATATCCCTTTACAAGTGATCTCACTCAGGGTCCAGGTTTGCACAAGCTGTCCAAGCGTCTGCAGCTGTTACCTGTAGTTCAAGGACTACACTCTTAGCAGTGTCTCTGTTTAAGACTCTTACAAGGCCGAGTGAGTGTGCAGGTCCTGATAGCCACGTCTCACACACCAACCCTCAGAGCACAGAGCATAGAGCACAAATGAAACCAAAGATAAGCTGCCTGCCATGGGCAGATGTGGGGTCTAGCTGCAAACAATAAACAGTCGTGCTGGAAGCAGGAACAGGAAGCCAGGGAGGGACTTAGAAGTGACATCTAAGCAGTGTGCGTTTCAAAACCTGGGTCTCACTGTGTGTTTTTTAAGTCTCTTTGACTCTCCGGTTCTTCATCCGCTACAGTGCTTTCTCATACAATTTCTGTGAAAAGTTCTAGTGTTCTGTATCTTCAGTGCTCAAAATATACTGTGGGATTTAGTACTGTGGGGCTTTGGAGCTTATGGAACGTATATAGTGTGGCTAAGATCTAGATTTTTAATTTCAGTAAGTTTAATGATTTTAAGTTTAAGTAACCTCGTGTGGCTGCCGAGTACTATATTGAGCAGCATAGCTCTAACTTGTTAGGAAATGGGATGCCCTGTCAGAATGTGGGTGCATTTTGCCTCAGTACCTGACTTGCAGTAATATAGTAGTGAGATGTCCCGGGAACAACTCACACAGCTTTGGCCTCTACGGTTGCGAGGCACTGAATAAAACACTTAGCTTCTTGGGGCCTCAGTTCCTCATCTGTCAGCTGTGGACAGTAACAGTTTCCCCATTCACATGGTTGTTTAAGAACAGAATGAGACATCAGACAGTGACTGTCTGAAGTGACTGAGCAGATCCCGACTCTGTCAGAGCTGTTAATGGGCAGCATATGTCAGCATCCTGCCTGGGGTTACGCCAAGTCCCCAGCACCTGAAGCTTTACCATGGCAGCATATTGACCATTTTCTTGACCCAGAAGCCAAAGTGGAACCATGACGGTCCAGACTCCAAAGTCAAAGGGGAGACTCTGGGTGAGCAAAGAACGGTCCATGTTTTCACCAAGTCTCAGGAGCTTCCTCCTTCTCAGCGCCTGAGGAGAGAAGAGAGCATTTCTTCCCATGCCATCCCCACCCAGACTCCTGTACCAAAGAGATGAAGGTCGTTGTTGACATTTTAGACTCACTGCAAAGCAACAATCAACAAGACGGTGCTCAGGGTGGGAGGGTCAGTATTTGCACCCAGTTTTGTTTTTTTTGTTTTTTTGTTTTTTTTGGTTTTTTTTTTTTTTTTTTTTTTTTTTGGTTTTTCGAGACAGGGTTTCTCTGTGTAGCTTTGCGCCTTTCCTGGAACTCACTTGGTAGCCCAGGCTGGCCTTGAACTCACAGAGATCCTCCTGGCTCTGCCTCCCGAGTGCTGGGATTAAAGGCGTGCGCCACCACCGCCCGGCTTTGCACCCAGTTTTTAAGGTTGATAAAAGGCGCACAGGCCTGAGAGAGAACACAGACTTCCGTATCACTTGCTTTCTCGCCTTCCAATGCATTTGATATGGAAACATCTTCAGGATACAGGAATGCTTTCTTAGGTTGCTTTGGACTCAGCTTGATGTAATGGCTGCAATGGGATGTCCATCTATGAACAGTTTGTCACCGTCATCAAAAGTACATGACCATGGGCTCGTGTCCTCTTGGGCTTTGATTTGGACAAGGGTGGGGGTGGTTCTTTAAATGTCTTTTCAGCTCTGAGAGTTCAAGGTTCCCCGCTGCCTTTGCTTTTCAAATTACTGATGTGACAGGGTTGTCAAGGGCTGGTGATTCAACAGCATGTCCAAAACCTCAATCAGCTCCCGTGGCAGAGCAGGTGGCTGCAGCGAGTGCACTGTGCTGGACGGACACAAGGATGAACTGTGGTGTTCACCTTCCGAGGAAGCGGCTGCTTCATGATGCCAGGTGATGGTACCCTGTAGGAAGCTGGCCTTTGACAATGGATCTCCAGCTTTTCCAAGCAATACCAGAAATCTGGATTTTTTTTTTTTTTTAAATCAAACCTCACATTTTTAAAGCTTGGCTCAAGAAAACTGTAGGCCAAGTCAACAACCTGTTTAGGATGAGCTCTGCCCTCCCCACAAATCCAGGGCCAGATAAGGAGCTCTAATCCTAACCTAACCACAGAACATTTCTGTGGTGATAATTTGTTGTACTCTAATAAAGCCTGCCTGAAGATCAGGGGACAGAACCAGCCACTAGATTAAACATAGAGGCCAGACAGTGGTGGCACACACCTTTAATCCTAGGACTCGGGAGGCAGAGATCCATCTGGATCTCTGTGAGTTCAAAACCACCCTGGACTACATGAGATTGATTCAGTCTAGGAGAGAAACAGAGCCAGGCAGTGGTGGCACACCCCTTTAATCCCAACACTAATTCTTAGGAAGCACACACGCCTTTAATCCCAGCACTTGAGATCTCACACCTTTAATCCCAGTATTTGGGAAGCACACATGCCATTAATCCCAGCACTAGGAAGGAAGTGATGGCTGGGCAGAGAAAGACATATGAGGCGTAAGGAGACAGGAACCAGAGGCTTTTCAGCTGAGGACTCAGGCATTCAGTCAGAAGATTCACAGAGATAGGATCTTGCCTTCCATTGGGCCTGAGGATTCGGTAGTGGTGAGAAGTTTCTATAGTGGCTTGTTCCTTTGTCTCTCTGATCTTTCAGCATTTACCCCAACATCTGGCTCCGGGTTTTTTATTATAAGACCATTTAGATTCCATGCAATATATCACCTTTAGAGGAAATTTGGGTGTCAAGACAATTCAGTCCTTTGGTTGTTATTGTTGTTTTACTGTAACTCTTATCCACTAAAAACTCAATGCTATAACCTTTGACCCAATGGATGAAGACTAAGCTGAGCAGAGAACCCAAAGCAAACAAGCAAGAGTCCTGCTGTTCCAGGAGTCAGCTCCCCTGTGGAAAGAGTGGCATTCAGAGCTTGGGGCTGTTTGTTTCGACTTGCCAGCTAGCTGAACCTCAAAGGCCCTGGCTGTCATCAGTTCCTGGGCAGCCAAACTGTCAAACCTTTCCCTTGGCTGAGTCATAGAACCATAGGATGGCTTTCCCAGAATTGTTAGGAGACCAAGACCCAGGAGGGGCCATGGCTTCCCACCAAAACGGTCCTAGAAATGGAGGGAGTTGAGCGCTGGCTCCATAGGAGTCTCTCTGTGTCCTTCCTTCCCAGCAGCCATCTCGGTCTATGAGGTATGGCTAGGTCTGCTTCCTTGCTTACTGTCCACATTCTACAAACTAACCAAGTGGACACTCCATGAGACCAGCCCCATCTTGTCCAAAGCTGAGGTCTAGTCCTCATGACAGCTAGGACAACTTGTGACCGCTACTGTCCCACAGGGTGACAGCACCCAGCAACACCAAGCTGCAGCCTCCTCAAAGTTGGACCCTTGGATTCTTCCTTGAGTCTACACAGCACCATCCACTCCAGGCTGCCATCTGCTTAGCCACTGGAGGTGCTTTGAGTTCTCATCTGTGTGGTTCTGGGCCCCAGAGACGAGGATGATGATGAATGGTTGTCAAGGTTGCGTTGCAGTGTCTCCAGAACCAGGAAGCCCATGGCTTCCTAAAGCAGCCTGCTGTTTCTCTGGAGGTCTTTGTAATAAGAATAAAAGAAAACACAACTATAAACATATAAGAACCCAAAAAGAGAGCCTAAAATGTACAAAGCAATAACTGACAAAATTGAAGAGAAAACAGGCAACGTAATAATAATATTAATATAATAGCATTATTAATAATAATAGCTATGTTTCTCTTTCACCAGGATCCGCCAACATGAGTCACATCCACACCAAGGCTTTGAAGAAGGCAGCCTGGATCACCATCAAGAAGTACTACACACACTTGGTTAAGGCCTTCCACACCAAAAGTCATGTGTGCATGGAGAGCACTGTGATCCCTAGCAAGAAAGTCCGTGACAAGCTGGCAGGCGGCGTCACACAGCCAGTGAAGCAGATTCAGAGAGGTCCTGGGAGCACTAGTTCCGTGGAGTTGCAAAAGGGGCAGAGACGGGGAAGGCTAATTATTATACAGGAATAATTATGTTCCTGAGGCCTCGGCCCTGGGTCAGGAGATCTCTGAGGTACATCCTGACACTAAGGAAATGCTGAAACTTCTGGACTTCCACAGCCGCTCCCGTCTGCAGGTCACTTGGCCTACAGTTGGGATGAATTTCAAAATACCACGTGGAACCATTTGAATCTGTTCTGTAATGTGTTCAATAAATCTGAGGACAGCTAATAATAATATTATTATTATTAATTACTTAAATAATAATGTCACAAAGTAATTATTACTAATTAATAGTTATTAATAACATATGTGGTACACATACATACATGCAGGCAAGTACCCATACACATAATTTTTTTTATATCTTACAAGAATATCTAAAAATGGATGACTTAAAGGTCTATCTTGAGAAACTAAAAAAAGAGCAGACTAAACCAAAGTGGCATGAGAAAGGAATAAAGATTATGGGGAAATGAATGAATCCCAGCTTTAAAAAATAACAGAGAAAAATCAGTGAAATCAAAGGTTGGTTATTCGAAGAGATCAACCAACCCGGCAAACCTTTAGTCAGACTAACAAGAAAAAAGAGAGAAGACTCAAATGCTAGAGCCAAGAGTGGAACAATGAGGCTTGCTCCTTCCCTCCAGGAAAGTACAGCACCTATGCCTTCCACAGACACAGGCTGATTCTAAAGTTTAAGCACAAAGGTAAAAGAACAGTAGGCAATAATATTTTTTAAATAATTTATTTATTCTTATTTTGTGTACATTGATGTTTTTTCTGCATGCGTGTCTATATGACGACATTAGATTTCCTGGAACAGGAATTACAGACAGCTATGAGCTGCCATGTGGGTGTTGGGAATTGAACCTGGGTCCTCTGGAAGAGCAGTCAGTGCTCTTAACTGTTGAGCCATTTCTCCAGCCCCCAACCATCTCTCTAGCCCCTGTCAATAATCTTGAGAAGGAAGGAATGATACTCCTTTGCGCCAAGACACAACAGGTATCAGATTGACTGTGTATCTATCTTGATTCCCATCAGCTTTCAACACACATTCTCCCAGGGCCCATATGAGTCTAAGCAGATTTACTGTAGGAAGGCATTGCATTCCATAACTGCCTGCTTCTTGAAGACACAGATACCATCTTACCCTCCCAGGTCCCTAGGACCTAAGAGAATGCCCAAAGAGAAAGAACCATTAATATTTTAGATAGGTAGAGGATACATGGGTGGATGGGTGAATGATGGCTTTAGAGCAATTTGCCTTTGTACAGCTGATGAGGCAGATTGATATCCTAGATGGTTAACCCAGAAAAAACACTCAACTGAAAATCAAGAAGACTCCATCTCCAACTCCTCCATGTACCCCTGTCTAACTAGTATGGTGACATTACCATCAATAGCAAGTGAAGCATTCATGGGTTGTAATAAATGGTCATCTGTCTTAGTGAAGGTTTCTATTGCTGTGAAGAGACACCATGACCATGCAACACTTACAAAGGAAAACATTTAATTGGGGGGACTACACAGTTTCAGAGGTTTAGTCCACTATCATCATGGCAGGACATGGCATCGTGCAGGCAGACATGGTGCTAGAGAAGGAGCTGAGAGTCCTGTATCTTGATCTGCAGGCAACAGAAAGGAGTTGTCTACATGAAGCATAGCTTGCGCATAGGAGACTTCAAAACCCACCCCCACAGTGACACACTTCCTCCAACAAGGCCATACCTAATCGAACAAAGCCATACCTCCTATTAATTGTACCACTCCCCATGAGCTTATGGGAGCCAATTACATTCAAAGTACCACAGCATCTAAATGTCCTCTAGACATTAGATTGTTATCCTAGGAGTAAGTGGGTTTGTCCAACCTTGTCCAGTACATTTGGTGGAATTAACCCTGTATCTTAAAAGCCAATTTAGTAGAACTCTTCATCAAATCTTTCAAAACAGCCTAACCACTACTATCTAAACACACTATCCTAATCTTGCTAACATCCTAACACAACTCAGAGCCCCCTTCTGTAAGAAGTTTACACAGTGGCCCATTAATACTCAGAGTGTATTTTGGGGCAAAAATAATTTAATCTCCCCCCAACACTGTCACCCTGTAAACTAGCCCTAAATTTAATTTTCTTTCTTTTCTTGGGGGTGGGGGGGCAGTTGAGACAGGCTTTCTCTGTGTAGCCCTGGCTGTCCTGAAACTTGGTGTGTAGGCCAGGCTGGCCTCAAACTCACAGAGATCTGCCTATCCCTGCCTCCTGAGTGCTGGGATTAAAGGTATGGGCCACCATCAACAAGCTTAAATTTCATTTTTTGTTACCAACAGAAAAGAACATTGTAGATAGGCCTTATGGGGTGCCTAGAGTTTGAGAGAGAGAGCCATGTGGATAGCAGAGAAGGCATGGCAATTTCTTCTGGTCATCAATATCACTGCACCACAGAAAGGGAACTCATAGCTCATCCCTGACTCTCCATTTCTAAGATAGTCTTGTCCAAAATCAGATTCTTTCTTGGAGATTTCAACACAGAAAATGGCTTCCTCTAATTTCAGAATTTTAAATCTGTTTTGTTTTTCACTCAGACATTCCGTTTCTCATTCTGATTCAGCCATGAGAGGTGCAAGCAGGGCTGACTTCCACACAAGGCCTAGGAGGAAAGAACAATACCATCATTTAACGCTTGTCCACAGATTCCCAAAGTTACTTAATTTTCTGGCTATTGAGGCAACAGTCTACTTTGCATGATAATTTTTTTCTAGGAATGATAAAGACCACACAGACCTCAACTCTGCCATCATGGAAGAAAAAAAAAAGCATAGCCCTTATTAAGGAAAGGCAAATCAGACTTATTAAGTAAGAAAGTTCGACATTTTCCCACTAGTCTCCTAGGACTCATTTTTATTATTTTAGAAATGCTGTAGTTAAAATCATCTATATCTTGAATCTACTTTTTGAAGTACCACTTCATAGCAATTCTGCAGGGAGTTTTCTTTCAATTACCATTTTTTAAAAAAAAAAGCTTTAAAAAACTGAGACTTCAATGCAAAATAGGATTAGGATCTATCTTTTCCCTTGTTTGATTTTTTTTAGTTTGTAAAGACAGAATTGGACACTGCAGTCAGAGAAGAAACGTGGTGTTTTGCTGTGGCCGTGAGACAGCTTGGCTGTGGAAATGTACGCTTGAGTTGTATAGGCCCCTTAAAGGCTGCTTTCTGTATGGATTTGGCTGCTGCCACTGAGGCACATTTTTTTTTACTTTATTTATTTATTTTTTAAATTACATTCATGATATTCATTAATTACACTCATGATATTAATCATATTTGTGGTATTCATAAATAACATTCACAGTATTCATTCAATTATATATATAATATATATATTTTTTAATTTTAAATGCTGAATGTCATTTATTTAAGCGGGGAGGAGGTCTTAAATACAGGCTTACAGCACAATGGGAGGACCCCGGAGGGCAGAAGTTCGCTACTGATGTTTTACAGTCTTGCTTCTAATCTGTTAACGCCCATTATTCAGGGTACCAGGCAAGGAACTTCCCTTAAGCATTCAGGAGGGTGGAACCTGGCAGGGAATTAGCATAGGGAGAATATCAAGGTCAAGGTCCACAAGCAAGGCAACAGTTACCCAAAACGGGGGCCAGGACCCTACAGGTCCCCCTTTTATTAAAAAATGAGCTTCTGACTTGGGTTGCGTGGGACGTCAGCAGGTCACCTTACCCGTCATGGAGACGCCTATCCAGGCCCCACAGGTGCTCTGTCTTAGGTTGGTGAGTGCCCCCCAGGCGTTACCCGTCTCTGAATACTCATTATCATACAGGCTCAATCGTGTGTGAGCTGCAGAGTTAACTGCTGACTGAGGCACATTTTTAGGGTGTTTTTATTATTTTATTTTGGTGCTGGAGCTCAAACCAAGGGTCCCATACCAGGCAAGAACTGTAGCACATCCCCAGTCATATCTATGAGAGAATTTTAGCTGCAGCACATACCCTAGGCCAGAGGACTGGAGAATCTCACTATGGGGAGCCAGATGAGCTAACCAGCACACTCTCTCACTGCCTGACCAGCTGTGTGCCTGTGTACACATTGAAGGAGGATTGAAATGCCTGGCTCCCTGGGAACTAAAGAGACAGAAGATTAACTGGCACCATCCAGAAGGATCACCCAGAAACATAGAAAGGGGCAGAGATCTGGAACTCCAGTAATACTGGTACTGCCTTTCCAGAATCTTAAGGGAGGCCTCCTGCCCCATATTTAATCCCATTACTCTTTCTGTGCTAGACTTTATTTATTTATTTTTTTTTTTAAATAAGATGAGGCCTTGTGAATCCCAGGCTGGCTTCAGTGTAGCTAAGGATGGCCCTAAGCTTCTGACCTTCCTGGGTCTTCCTCCTGAATACAGGTATAGACATGTATACAATGCCTAGACCCTTCAAGGAGTAGCAGCCTTTAGCTAGAATTTAATAGAAAGATTTTTTTTCTGTTATGCTTATTTTTCTATTATCTCCTTTTGTGCAAACTGATTTCTATGAATGAATAAAAATTCATTTTCCAAAAAATGTATAAAATAAATTTAGTGAATCAGAAGGAAAATACATAAGAGTCTAAGAGGTTCATAGACATGACAAAAATCCTAAGAACAACACACACACATGACTTAAGTGTATTAAGGAAAAACTAACCAGCCCAGCCGTGGTTTGGATAGGAAATGGGCCCCAGGCTCGTGTGGTTAAGGTTTGGTCACTGGCTGGTGATGCTACTTTGGGAAGTAATGGTACCTTTGAAGAAGTAAGGTATAGCAGAGGGAAGTGGGCCACGGCAGCCATGCCTTTGAAGACTATACCTTGTCCCCAGTCCTCTCGCTATCTCTCCCCCACATACCTCTTCCCAGCCATCTTGGAGTGAACATCTCTGTCCAGCCACGTTCCCCACCACTGTCATGCTCTGTTTCCACTTCCTGTGGCAATGGAGCCAGTGACAGCGGACTCGGTCAGACCTGTAAAACCATGAGCCCAAAGCAATCCTTCCTCCTTTGGAACTGCTTCTCCCAGGCATTTAACAGGGGATGAGAGCCTGATGGGCACACCTACCACTGAAGGCCAACACAAGGCCTCCTGCTCTCTGGTGTGTGGAACCCATGGAGTGCTTGTTCAGTTCATGTGGCCAACTCTCAGACAGAGGGGCAGAAGGAATATAGTGTCCAGTCCTGATGAGCGTGGCGAAGCCCTAGGGACAGAGCAGGAGACAAAAAACAAAAAAACAAAAACAAACAAACAAACAAACAAAAAAAGTCATGGGGATTCTAAATCTGGCCAACAGGGAACTCACTTAGGGAATCTGTCTGTAGGGTTAATTCTGCTTTGGAGATAACACTCAGCTCCAAAAACAGCCAAGCTCTAGACCTCAGGCTCTTTCTTTTTGCAGCAATCTGCCCATGGCTCCAATAAAAACAGCTCAGGTCAGGCCTCTTGGCTCAGTGTCAGTCTCCAGGGAGAACCTTGAAAGATGTGTGTGTATGAACTACATCAATACAGGGCATCACTGAGCACTGGCAGAGATGAGTACCAAAGGGTGGAGCTACAAGGCTGCAGGGGACTAATGATCTTCAGCATCCCTGTTCTCCTGGATGGATGTTTGGGTTATAGTTGGCAGTGCCACCCCAGGGAGGAAACAGGGATCAAAACAGAGATTCTGAAATATGACACTGTGGAGATTCTGAAGCAGAGTACACAATATTGTGGGAAGTCACCAAGTGCACTGTAGGCAATGTTGGAGTTTTCTATCTCTACTCAAGAGATCTGTGGCTCCTTCCCACGCCGACTCGACTCTGCCAAGTGCCTTCTAGGAAGCAAAGTCACCTTGAGTTGCAAATAACTGAATTAAAATGTTCCTAGGAGGTTCTTTCACAATGTAAAGAGTGTGTAGATGAGGAAAGTATTTCATCTTGGTGCTAAGAGATGCAAGAACTGAAAACATTGACTAGACAGTGAGTTCACACTGAAGGGCTTCTGGTTATACCAAGAGCCGGCCACACAGCAGGTGCTCAGTGTGCTTTTACTGAGGTCACCAGAGATGCCGTGGGCCAGCCAGTAGCCCTCCCTTGGTTCCTTTTCTTCACTTGTTAGCAAAGCTCAAGCTACCATTTGTATCCAAAGACTCCTTAACAGTCTCTAAGACTCAAAATGATAAAGACTAGACCAGCTTCCTATAACAGCAGCTTTAAAGGGTTTCAATTCTATCCATCCAATTAGAAATATGATCAACAATGCATGCCAGGGAAGTAAACGGAGTAAGCTGCAGGGGAACTTGGGAGGGGCTTTATGCTTCATGACTTGACCCCCAAAAGGTCACATCCTAGAAGCAGGTTATGGTGGTGACAGGTGGTCTGCAGCCTAGAGGCACTCGGGGCTGGGGACAGGTAACTAGGTCTTTACCAGGAATAGTTTTTTCTCCCTTGGGAGTGCATTCCCTCACACTCTCAGGCAACTTCTATATATCTCCATTTGGTTGGTTAGCTGGCCGACCAGATGGTTGGTTGATTTGGTTTGGGTTTTGGTTGTTTGCTTTGTGTGTGTG
>CABHPH010154118.1:2167-45684 GCA_902168325.1 Peromyscus nudipes
AGAGTTCACCCTGAGTCCTTGTTTGAGCCCCTGCCTCTAGAGTTCACACTGAGTCCCTGTTTCAGCCCCTGCCTCTAGAATTCACCCTGAGTCCCTGTTTGAGCCCCTGCCTCTAGAGTTCACACTGAGTCCAGCCTTGACCTGCCTGCTGCTTCTTACTGGCACTTCAGAGGCCCTGGCCAGTAGCCCTTTTGGTTGGACCACCCATGAGACTACTGGAGCCCGGTTGTTCATTAAATTCCTATGTTCACAGGATGCTCCATGCAGGCCGACAATGAAAGGGTACAAATGGCCCCCACCCTTTGCTTCTCCCTTTTCTGACAGTGAGTCACTTATCTTTTAATCTCTAGGCAAGCAGAGATTAAAGATTAAAGCAGAGATTCTCTGTGATGAAATGCTCACTCCAAAGAGCTCCTGAGAATGTTTACGAACCATTCCTCTACTGGAGCTTCCACACCACACTGAGTGGCACAAGAATGGTCTCTGCAAATCCTGAAGTGCAGCAAGCATGTATCCAGAAAGCGGCTGCAGCAAGCATGAAACCAGAATGTGGCTGCAGCAAGCATGAAACCAGAATGTGGCTGCAGCAAGCATGTATCCAGAACGTGGCTGCAGCAAGCATGTATCCAGAATGTGGCTGCAGCAAGCATGTATCCAGAATGTGACTGCTCCCTTCTTCATCTACAGATTGTCATAGTCTTCATAAATATTTCTACTAAACACTCATGAATTTGATTTCCAGGAATCAGAGTGGTCTTTCACAGAAGCTTTCCTCCAGGGATAATAGTGCCTACAAAAAAAGAATCCAAATATTTTCAGAATTTCAATTGTCAATTTAGACGGAAGAGACTTGAGTAGACACTCTGGCCAAATTCATCTTTTAGAAAGCCCTATGGGGTTATGCGTTCTGGTAGCTTCTCTATGAAACACAAGCACTTATCTGTTAGTCTAAACTTTGGGGCTTGTACTGGTCAGTTTTCTGTTAAATCAACACAAGCTAGAGTCATCTGAGAAAAGGCAACCACAGTTGAGGAAATGTCTCCCTCATACTGGCCTGTGAACAAGCCTGTGGGGGCATTTTTTTGATTAATGATTCATGAAGGAGAGCCCAGCCCAGTGGGAGGAGCCACTCCACTCCAAGTGGTCATGGGGTATACAATATAAAAAAAAAAATGAGCAAGCCAGGAGGAGCAAGTCAGTAAGCAGCATGCTTCCACGGCCTCTGATTTTCCTGCCTCCAGTTTCCTGCTGGAGTTCCTGCCCTGATTTCCCTTCATGATGGACAAAAATTGTAAGCTGAAATAAACTCTTTCTTCCCCAGGATGCTTTTGGTCATGGTGTTTATCACAGCAGTAGAAACCCTAACTGCTGGGAGCCATGTGACTTCTTTGGGGGACAAAGCTTGAGAACATCATGAACAAATTCTCCTCGTGGCAAGGCCATGGAGAATCTAACCCAGTTTGACAAGGCCAATGGATAGTTCACTGCATAATTCTGGGCATGACCCCAGGAGCCTATCTGCTACCCGCTTTCCTTGCTTTCTTTATATAAACCATATTGCTGGCTGCCTCTAGTTTCACTTTCTCAGAGTTACGGATAAAATAGCTATTACAAAAGGAAAACTTCCCCCTGATGACTCTCCTCTGGGTGATATTGTTAAAAATATACAGTGGACCTGATTCAGCCCCTAAAGTCTTTGACATTTCAAGTGTGACCATGAATCAGGCTTCTGAAGAACAGGATATTGACTTTCCAATGCACCTTGTGCCTAGCCTTAAAGAATCACAGTAGTTCATGATAATATTACAAATTTGCATAACTGTTCTGGAGAGAATGATATTAACAACAAGAGTCTAGGAGAAATACAAATAAGTAGATGATGTCAGGAGTTAATGGGAACAGTTTAGGAACAGGGAATGAAGCAGAATCATAGAAATCCACAATGCCCTCATTTCTAATAGCTGTGCCAACACTGTAGGAACTTGAGAGGAAGGAGGCATAAGAACAAGGGATAAGCAGTGCCAACTATTAAGAGTAAGGTTCCAGAAACATCACCCTTTACAATAGCCACAAATAATATAAAATACCTTGGAGTAACTCTAACTAAGCGCATGAAAGACCTATATGACAAGAACTTTAAGTCTCTGAAGAAAGAAATTAAAGAAGATATCAGAAAATGAAAAGATCTCCCATGCTCATGGATGGGTAGGATTAACATAGTAAAAATGGCAATCTTACCAAAAGCATTCTACAGATTCAGTGCAATCCCCATCAAAATCCCAACACAATTCTTCACAGACCTGGAGAGAACAATACTCAACTTCACATGGAAAAGCAAAAAAAAAAAAAAACAAAAACCAAGATAACTAAAAGAGTCTTGTACAATAAAGCCACCTCTGGAGGCATCACTATCCCTGACCTCAAGCTCTACTATAGAGCTATAGCAATAAAAACAGCTTGGTATTGGCATAAAAACCAACATATGGACCAATGGAATTGAATCAAAGACACTGACATTAATCCGCACACTTATCAACACCTGATTTTTGTTAAAGAAGCCAAGACTGTACAATGGAAAAAAGAAAGCATCTTCAACAAATGGTGCTGGCATAACTGGATGTCAACATGTAGAAGATTGCAAATAGAACCATATCTGTCACCATTCACAAAACTCAAGTCCAAGTGAATCAAAGACCTCAACATAAATCCAGTTACTCTGACCCTGATAGAAGAGAAAGTAGGAAGTAGTCTTGAATGCATTGGCACCAGAGATCACTTCCTCAATATAACACCAGTAGCACAGACACTGAGAGCAGCAATTAATAAATGGGACCTCCTGAAACTGAGAAGCTTCTGTAAGGCAAAGGACATGGTCAATAAGACAAAACAATAGCCTACAGAATAGGAAAAGATCTTCACTACCCCACCTCTGACAGAGGGCTGATCTCCAAAATATATAAAGAATTCAAGAAACTAGACATCAAAATACTGAACAATCCAATTAAAAAAATGGGCTACAGACCTAAACAGAATTCTCAACAGAAGAATCTCGAATGGCTGAAAAACATTTAAGGAATTCCTCAACATCCTTAGTCATCAGGGAAATGCAAATCAAAATGACTCCGAGATACCATCTTACACCTGTGAGAATGGCTAAGATAAAAAACACGGAAGACAGCTTATGTTGGCGAGGATGCAGAGCAAGGGGAAAACTCCTCCACTGTTGGTGGGAATGCAAACTTGTACAGCCACTTTGGAAATCAGTATGGCCGTTTCTCAGAAAATTGGGAATCAATCTTCCTCAAGACCCAGCTATACCACTCTTGGGCATATACCCAAGGAATGCTCAATCATACCACAAGGACATATGCTCAACTATGTTCACAGCAGCATTTTTCATAATAGGCAGAGCCAGGAAACAACCTAGATGCCCCTCAACTGAAGAACAGATAAAGAAAATGTGGCACATATACACAATGGAGTACTACTCAGCAGTGAAAAACAATGACATAATGAAATTTGCACGCAAATGGATGGAACTAGAAAATATCATCCTGAGTGAGGTAACCCAGACTCAGAAGGACAAACATGGTATGTATTCACTCATAAGTAGATACTAGAAGTAAAGTAAAGGTTAACCAGACTACAACCCACAGCTCCAGAGAAGCTAGCTAATAAGCAGGACCTTAAGAAGGATGCATGTATCATCCTGAGAAAGGGAAATAGATGAGATCTCCATGAGTAAACTGGGGATGATGGGTAGGCAATGGGGGGTAGGAGGTGAGGGATAAGGGAAGAGGATGGTTGAGCTGGAGCAGGGATGGAGTGGGAGATCAATGAAAGAGATACCATGATAGAGGGAGATATCATAGGGACAGGGAGAAACCAGGTGCTAGGGAAGTTCCCAGGAATCCCCAAGGATGACCCCAGCTTTGACTACTAGCAATGGTAGAGAGGGTGCCTGAACTGGCTTACCCTAGTAATCAGATCAGTGAATACCCTAACTGTCATCATAGACCCTTTCTCCAGTAACTGATGGAAGCAGATGCAGAGATCCACAGTCAAGCACCAGGCCAAGCTCCAGGAGTCCAGTTGAAGAGAGAGAAGAGAGATTCTATGAGCAAGGGGCATCAAGATTGTGATGGGGAAACCTACCAAGACAACTAAACCAAACTGGTGGGAACTCATGAAACTTAGATCAACAGCTGTGGAGCCTGCATGGACTGGACTAGGCCCTCTGCATAGCGAGACAGTTGTGTAGCTTGATCAGCTTAAAGGGCTCCCTGGCAGTAGTATCAGAATCCATCCCTGGTGCATGAACAGGCTTTTTGGAGCCGACTACCTATGATGGGACACTTTGCACAGCCTTGAGTCAGGGAGAGGGGCTTTGACCTGCCTCTACTAAATGTATCTCCCCATGTACCTTACCTTCTTGTAGGAGGAAATGGGGAGTGGGTTGGGAGGGGGAGGCAGGAGGGGGGAGGAGGGAAGAGGGGGATCTTTGATTGGTATGTAAAATGAATAAAAATTTTTCTTAATAAAAAAGTAACAAAAAAAGAGTAAGTTTCCAAGTCATATTGCCTATAGGATAAATGAAAAAAACCTGGAAGAGATAGACTAGTACAGAATGCAGAATGAATTGATCCAGCTTTGTCTGGTGAGTTGATTGTGAGAGCTCAGACCCTACCAGCTGTAAATATTAACCACTAGGGACAAAACTGTCTTTCCCAATGCTGTGGCTGCAAATGCTGACACCGGGGCACGCTGTCCTTGCTGTGGGTGTGCCTCGTTAGAGAAGTCCTTTGTCATGTGCAACACTGCTCACGCTTCTAACATTAGAGCCTTGGATCCAGTAGGTAATGGTTCCTGTGGGAAAGTCGGGACGGAGGGGGAGAAGCAAAGGAACAAACTGTTGACAAATCTGATTGTGAAACTGTTCATGCAAACCATTGAAATTGTATCAATAAAAACGGCCCAGGCTATCCAGGGCCACTTGTTTGAAACAGGTGGTCACAGTTTCTTCTCTGTGCCAACTTCACACATCCCTCCCAGGTGGTTGGACCCGTTTGGAGCCACGCTCCCTACACCTGACTAATACAGGCTTGACCAATCTTTGGAAGGATCAGAAGATATACCACGCCTCCGTCTTCTTAACACTCATGTGTCTTGGCTGAGGGGACCTTCTTTCATCTCGTCTCCTGAGAACCCTCATGGTAATACTGCTGTGTTCTCCCAATCCCACCCTGGTATGGATGGAGAAGAGAGTGTCCAAGTGTGCAAATCAGGATGTATTTAGGCCTCTTTGATGCTAGGGCTGTGTAATGGACTTCTGCACATAGTCACTTTTGTATGACTTCCCTTAATCTCTTTAGACCACATGATGAGCTATCACTACCATCATTTTTATTATAATTTCATAGACTAGGAAACGAAAGGTCCCATTAGGTACTTAGTGTTAAGAATGTTTATTAAAGACCTGGGCTGGAGAGAAGACATTCATGGCCTGTATGATGCCATTTGGCTCAGGCAGTAGCAAGCCACCCATAGGCCTGCCTGGGTCCTCAAGACCTGTGGGCAGGAAGAGATCCAATGGCCCACTTGGTGCCTTGTGGTGCCAAGTGGGTGAGTCCCATTATGATGAGCAAGTATGTGGTGGAGAAACGGAAGAGAAAGAGAAGCAGAGTGGTTCACGTGCTGTGGAAAGAGGTGGAATGGAGGAAGTGAAGGCTGGTGTGGGAGGCCTGCTTGCCACCCAGGGCCACGGTGACATCCAGGTCCCTGGCTGCTGCCAAAGGACAGGCTGGAACCATGGTCCTACCAGAGCCAGGATCTATGTGGCCATCCATGGCCCATGTAGCCACCAAAGGCCACAAAAATGCCAGTGTTTGGGCTGCCATTAGTGGCCATGTAGGTGTCCAAGAGCTGTGCCACAGCTGGAGCCATGCTGACCTGGGTGGCCTGTGTTGCCACCCAGCACCATGGTGTCATCCAGGCCCGAGCTGCTGCTGAGGACCGTGTCTGTGTTTGTGGCCCCACAACAGTCAGGGTCCGTGTTGATGTCCATGGCTCCTGTTGCCATGAGGGCTATGTGGATTCCTGAGGTCTCGGCCACCACCTGGGACCATGTTGGTGTTCTAGGGCTGTGCTGCTGCTGGGGCCATGCCCATCTGGGTGGCCTGTACCATCACCTGGTGCCATGGTGACATCCAGGTTACAGGCTGCTGCCAAAGGACATGGCTGGGTCTGTGGTCCTATAGCAGCCAAGATCTGTGTTGAAGTCTGTGGCCCACGTTGCCACTGAGGGCCATGCAGATGCCCAGGGTTAGGTCTGTAGCTGGAGTTTTCCTGTGTCCACCCGGCTCCTGCAGTCACTCAGACCCAAGTAAACACAGAGACTTATGTTACTTATAAACAGTATGGCTGTGGCAGATTTCTTGTTATCCAGTTCTTATATCTTAAATTAACCCATTTCTATAAATCTATACCTTGCCATGTGGCTCATGGCTTACCAGTATCTTTTCATCTTACTTCTCATGGTGGCGGCAGTGGTGGCTGCGGCGGCTGCGGCGGCTGGCAGCGTCTCCTGACTCAGCCTTCCATTTCCCAGTATTCTCCTCTCTCCTTATCCCACGTATGCTATACTTCCTGCCTGGCTACTGGCTAATCAGCATTTTATTTATCAATCAGTCAGAGCAACACATTCACATCATACAGAAAGACATCCCCAGCATAGGCCAGCCACCTGAGCCCATGTTGGTGTCTGAGGGTCAGAGCTGCAGCTGAAGCCCATGTCTGGGTCTGCATTGATGTCTAAGGCTCCTGTTACCATCGAAGGCCATGTGGATGCCCAAGATCTGGGGCCATCTTGGTGTCCAAGGGCCACACTGCTGCTGGGGCCATGCCAATCTGGAGTCTGTGCTCATCTTTCTTCGCTACTTCTCTGGAAAGCTGATGGAGAAAAACAACAGAACATGTTCTGAAATCCCCCCAGATGATCTGAGCTCTAATGAGAATGGCGACGAATTGTGGCACCAGCCTGGATTCCATAGAAATGTGCATTCTCCCCGAGACACAAGAAACTTCTAAAACAACACATGTTTTCAGGCAGAGTTGTGAAATTTGAAACTCCCTTTTGCAACGTGGGTGTGATTATTGTCACAGGTTTTGATTTCATTTGTGAAGTTTGGATCTTGTGACTATGAATAAGCATCAACAGAAGTTTTACTTCCTGTTGTTTCTCAGAGTTAATAAGATGCTCCAGCTGGGCGGTGGTGGCGCATACCTTTAATCCCAGCACTCGGGAGGCAGAGGCAGGTGGATCTCTGTGAGTTCAAGGCCAGCCTGGGCTACAGAGTGAGTTCCAGGAAAGGCGCAAAGCTACACAGAGAAACCCTGTCTCAAACCCCTGCCACCCTCCCAAAAAAAGATGCTCCAGGTCGGGGTTAACTAAGAAGAAGCAGATAAGAAAAAAAATAAAATAAAAAAGCTTACTAATTTGACCACTCAGCTTCTCTATGGCAGATACTGTAATTTAATGTCCACATCCTTCAATGAAGAAATGGTTTGTGCATCACACACAGTCTCTTAAAGGATGACTACACTACTGTCTGTAGAGGAATAACTATTGGGTATACACACAAGAGTTTTATTTAAATAAATAGATAGCAGTGTGGCAGCCAGAGCTCAAGTTGCTCAGAATCAAGCGGGTACTTTCTTAGTGGGACAATAAATGAGAAAGGGTGAGAAGGCAAACAACTGTTTCTAGAAACATGTTAGTTTGAGAATTGGAGGATGACAGATAGTTTGCAATAGTGTTTATTTCTAAGGGGAAAAATCGAGTGACATGTCTGAGCACTCTACACACACCGAGTGGCACAGGGGCTGGAGCAAACCTTCCTTGCTGTATTTATGACATGTTCATATCAGCAGCTGAATCTTTCCTTTTTAATTATTTTCTCTAATCCATTAGTCTGAGCCTCTCAAATACATCGAAAAGGAGAAGATAGCCTAGAACAAGGCATTAAACGTCCACCCTGAAGAACATCAGGCTTGGAGAGTTTGCAGTTTCAAGGGGCTGGAAAATTCCTCTTTTCACATTGGAACCATTTCCCAAAAGTCTGTTTAGAGACATTGGGGAAAACTAAACCAGTGGCCTGGTGGTGCTGGTTTGTTTCTGATCAAGGTCTGACAACCATTTCACAGAGGAGAAGAGGAGAGGTCAACTGGTTATCTTATCTTCTTCCGGGTTCACTCACTATGAAAACCAGTCCAAATAGGTCAAATAGGTCTTAGTATCTCTGTTTACATAAGCATCAGTCTCTGGAAAAATGAGGCAATGAATTCTACCATTTAATAAAGGATTCTCTGCACAATTCATGTACCCTGGAATTTTAACGGCAATCCATGAAAAGGACTATATTCTTTAGAAAAACAAATGTAGAAATGTAGCAAATGTTGGTTTCAATACATTCCTATGGTGAATTTACTCAGGAAATGTGAGTGGAGAGGTTGGGATCCCCCGGGCCTTAGGACCTGGCCTTACCTCTTTCTTACCTATGCACATGTCCTAGGCAATCCCACCCATTCTTACTGCTGCCAAGTCTATCTTCTTGACTATGATTTTCTATGTACATACTTTACCCTGGTATTTCTCCCAAACCAAGATTCTTGGACTCCTGCCTATGACAGCCTATTTGAAACCTCTCTACAAAATCCAATAATCCTTAGCTCCCTGTAGTTAAAACTCACCCTTTATATCACTCTCAGGCCTATCATGGGCTTCTCATCTTAGCATATAGCAATTGTCTTCTTCAACAAGCTCAGGCAAAACCCCAAATAATGTGGAGCCCACCTGCTCTGTTTTATTTCACACCTTTTAAGCCATTGTATCACAAGTCTAAGTACTTTTCAAAGCCTCTAGTGAATACACTGGTCTAAATCCCACTGTCTTTGGTCTGAATTATTGATGTGGCCTCCCATCTGGAGGTCCCCCGGAGTACCAGACCTAGCTCCATCTAGTCTCAAAACAACAGTGGTTGTTTGATTATTTTGAAATGTAGTTCCCATCATTTTCCTCCTTTCCACAAAACCCTTCAGTGTCTACATCATATGTGAATGTCCTTCAGTGGGCCATGGTGACATGTGAATGTCCTTCAGTGGGCCATGATGATGTGAGAATGTCCTTCAGTGGGCCATGGTGACATGTGAATGTCCTTCAGTGGGCCATGGTGACATGTGAATGTCCTTCAGTGGGCCATGGTGACATGTGAATATCCTTCAGTGGGCCATAGTGACATGTGAATGTCCTTCAGTGGGCCATGGTGACATGTGAATGTCCTTCAGTGGGCCATGGTGACATGCGAATGTCCTTCAGTGGGCCATGGTGACATGTGAATGTCCTTCAGTGGGCCATGGTGACATGTGAATGTCCTTCAGTGGGCCATGGTGACATGGGAATGTCCTTCAGTGGGCCATGGTCCTTTGGGTCTGGTTACTTCTCTATGCTCATGTCCACTTCCTCTTATCACCATGTCTTCTTTCTAATAGAGGTACTTCATGAATCCAGGGAGTTTTGGCACATGTTCTCTGTGGTGTCCCAGTGCCAAATAAAGCATCAAATACTCAAGAAATGGTGCTTCAATGAATGACTCCATTGAGAAGCTGAGTGCCACATAGAGCAAAGGTTCCTACGTAGAGCAAAGTTGATTGGTTTCTCCAGTTAGGGAGCAGGTTAGCGTTTTGAGGTTCCTCCTTTTGTTTACAGCTTGATCTCTTTTTCTTTTTTCCAAGAACAGGGTGTTGAATTTTAAATCTCTTGAATCAACTTCTTGAACTCTAAATGAATACCTGTGTAGGATCAAATGGAGAGAGGGTGACTTAAAAACATCAAGATCCTACTAGATAAGAAATGCAGAAAATTTGGAGAAAATATTGACTTTAAAAAAAAAATAGGTGCCCAATGATATTGATTTATTTTGGGCTTTCTAAAGCTATTCATAATGAAGAAATTGAAGCCATGAGGAAAATGACCTACATTTACATTAACTTGAACAACCATGATGACCTAAGGATGACTGGACTCATAGACACTGTCAAACAGTTGAGTTTCCACAAATGTTCTTGTCTGCAGCTGTAGTTCCCTTTGGGACACTCTGAGAAAATAAAAAACTTTGAGTGTGTTTTTTGACAGGGACTATCTAAAAAGTGATGTCATCGTCAAGGTTATGTGGGAATTATCAAGCATTTCTTTTAGAGAAGGAAAAGAGACTCGTGATTTACAAAGCTGGAATGAGCCAAATGCAGGTTAGAACTCCAAAGAAACAGTTTTCCAACCAGACAATGGTAGTTCCTAGTGGTTTGGGGACAATTTTCAGGTGCATAGCTGTAAGCTGCATTTCTGTCTGTGACTGCACAAAAAATATGGAAATCTAAAGCAGTTGTTGTGCCAAACATACATACTCATTGCTATCTATTATAAATTAATATGAACATTATCCCAGAGTAAGAACTATCAATTCTTAGTGAGCACCTTATGTAAATATTGTAGTTATTTGTTTTATTATAACTTACACACACACACACATACAGTTTCATGATTATCATCTTACAGAAGGGTGTCTGTGAAGGAAGTTACTAAGTTTCCAATGGCCACAGAGCTGTATAAACAGAATGGTTGGAAATGAAATTTGAGTAGAAATTTTTCTTATTGCAATGTCCAGTCTCTGAATCACTCACTCTACTCAGGGCCTTCAGAGCAGGTAAAGGAAAGAAATGGGTTTCAGGGATTCTTTCCATCCTCAGTTTTTTCCACTGAAAACTGACTTCACTAAAGTCTTCCTCCCTAACTCACTACTACACATACATGTCCTTTTGACTACAGGTTGTGATGCAAAGTGAGAAAGGTATATTATTTTGAAGTTGAAGAATTCTTTTTTTACAGCTTTGAAAAAATTAAGTTACTTGCCATTTTCTTAATAACTATAACGTATTGTACTTTGTGATTGGATACAAATATTAAAATATTTGCATACAAAATTAAACTATTCAGGTTTCAAGTAACTTGCCTGTCATTGAGATGGTACTGTAAACTTTTTTATTTTATTAGATTTGGTTTTGTTTTCTCTTGTATAATATTATAAGGATCAGACTTAATATTATACTTCCCGGGGGCTCAGGAGAGAAAACTACAAATGGTGAGGACTATTTTCGGGAAATAGAATCTCAGCACATCGAGCTCTTAGTCCAATCATTTATTCTTCCAAATCTTCTTCTCCTCCCGTGCCCTGGGAGTCCTGGTACATATACACTTACAAGCAGTAATCCCTTGACTGTGCAAAGCCAGGCTTCCAGGGTCAAACGGAAGGGTGATAAGAATCACAAAGAGGGGCAGTAAATGTTAATTATCATTTGCAACCCAAAAGGGAAGTGACTAATGGAAATGAATTAACTAAAGGCTACATTCAGGTAATATCTAAGAAGAAGGATCTTATGTGCTCAACTATAATCTTAAACGTGATTGGTAGAAAATGTTAAGAATCTATAAGTTGTTAGCTCAGTGGGTGAAAATAAAACTGCCTTCTTTTTTCCTGTGGCTCCTATCTGTCCAAGCTATCTGCAGTTTTTCTGCAGGGTGGGGGAAAGTGTGCTCGGTTGCTAGGCAACCTGTGTACAGCTAGATGCCTCTGTTGATAGTTAAAGGGCGATCTGGAACTAGAGGCAAGATTTGGGAAAGGAGGAAGTTAAGCTTGATTAGCACATCCGCCAGGCCTTCTCAAACAGGTAGTCTGGACGCTTAAGTCTGTTCTTAGAGAGTACAGAGGTGTCTCTGATAAGGTGCTTTCCTCCATCTGGGGATGGACCTGGCCGGATGCTGCCAATGACGATAATTACAGGGAGGCTTGAACTGGAGTTCTGGCTGTGCATAGCTGTCAGCACAAAAGGTTATCCAAATATTCCTAGAAGTGGTTAGGTAAGGAGTTAGAGGTCTATAAAGTTAGTAAGGCCGTAAGGAAAGGAGGATCCGAGCTAAATTGTGTGAAGCCATTGCTTAAGGTCTACCTGACTGAGGTGGTGTCTCCGTGTGGAATTTACCTTAATTTGGGAGACTTATTATGTGGCGATCTGGACTGTTATTTCTGTTAGTCCTTGAATGTGGCTAAGGGAGATAGCTGATTCCAGTGCTGAAAGGGGAGAAATGGATAGTCCTCTGGGAAGGAAGTCTCCAAATACCTTGAATGTGTATGTCCAAAGAGTGATCAGTCCAAACTGTTAGCAATTCTTAGGGAAAAATCAATTGGGAAAGCTATGAAGGCACACATGATTTTCATAACAGAAGATAGCTAATATATAACAAGCTAAATAACACCTTGGAATTTGGCTTCCTTTGAAAGAATTCCTTGATCCCTTCAGGTAGTGGCTTTGCAATAACTAGCTGAGTTCTTATAATATATTTCTGTGGCCTGTAGCAGATTTCTTCTTCAACTTCATGAACAAAAATTCTCATTTTTTGTTTGTAGTGCTGGTGCATCTTGGTAGTTACTTTCTCTACCACTGGACTCTCATTTACGGAACTTTTAAACCTCTTAAAAATGGAGAGAATTTTTTTTTTAGAAAGACATCATCACTAATTGTATAATCTTAAGAGGAAGAATTAAAGGCTGTTTTATTTAAATTGAGAATATTTCTGGGTCATTTAAATAATGCTAAGAAAAGTCAAACTCCCTAAAGAGCTGCTGAATATACCACCCTCCCCTAAAAACTAGGATTATTTTACTTTACTCATTTTATATGACCAGGGAAAGAGGATAAAGAGGTATATTGTCATACTTAAAGCCTGAAGGTAGAGGCCTCCTTGTTATAGAATAATATTTTAAGAAGTGTTAGATTTGTTTATGTTGTGGGACATTTGTTTAATGATGCGAAATGTGTTGCATTTTTTTGTGTTGAATTTGTTTAACTCTGTGAAGCTGTGTTACTATGTCTGTCTAAAACACCTGATTAGTCTAATAAAGAGCTGAACAGTCAATAGCAAGGCAGAAAAAAGGATAGGTGGGGCTGGCAGGCAGAGAGAATAAATCGGAGGAGCAATCTGAGAGAAGAAGAAGGAAAAGGAATGAGAGCTCAAGGAGCAAGAAAAGAAGGGGCCAGCCACCCAGCCACCCAGCCACCCAGTCGTCACCCAGCCACACAGCCACACAGCTCCCCAATCACCCAGCAACACAGCTACTCAGTCACTCAGCCACACAGCCATGGAGTAGTAAAGAAAGTAAGATATACAGAAATAAGAAAAAGAAAAAGCCCAGAGGCAGAAGGTAGATGGGATAATTTAAGTTAATAAAAGCTGGCAAGTAAAAAGGCAAGCTAAGACCAGGCATTTATAAGTAAGAATAAGACTTTGTGTGTGTGTGTGTGATTTATTTGGGAGCTGGGTGGTGGGCCTCCCAAAAGAGCAAAGAGTAAAAAGAATGAAAAACAACCAACAACGTTTTGGCATGCCAACATGAGGTACAAATATCCCTAGAGCCTATGTAAACGAAGTTTCTGTCCTGTCAGCAACTCCCAAATACCCAGCAGCTGCTTTCCAAATTACCACACAGAGGCTTATATTAATTATAAGTGCTCAGCTGGTAGCTCAGGCTTTTTTACTAGCTAATTCTTACATTTAAATTAACTCATTATTCTTTTCTATGTTCAGCCACATGGCTTGGTTCCTTTTCTCAGCACAACATTCTCATCGTGCTTCCTCTGCATCTGGCTGGTGACTCTCAACTCCATCCTTCCTCTTCCCAGCATTCTTAGTTTGGATGTCCCACCTATATTTCTTGCCTGGCTACTGGCCAATCAGAGTTTTATTAAACCAATTGGAGTGACAAATCTTTACAGTGTATAAGAGGATTATTCCACAGCAGGCCTGAGAAGCTGAAAAGAATTAAAAAAAAGGCATGGCTGCTTTAAGAAACCCTGCTACAGCAGAGCACTTAAACAGCCTTTTTTCAAGCTAAATAGAAATAAAATAACTAAGTAAAAAATGCCTGCCACAGTGCAGGGCACTGGCATTCCATTGCTGGGGGTTTGATTAGGTTCCAGATCAAACAAACCTCCAATGGGACTGTAAGCTTTAGCCTTGGCTTTCATGACCTGAGAAGCCAGTGGAGCCATGCAAGAGAGCCATGTGGAGGATCCAGGTGTAGCTTAGCAGTATTAAAGTTTGCTGTGCAGTCAAAAAAGGCTAAAAGATATGCAGTAAAAGGGATCCAGATGAAAAACTTTGAAACAGGTTCCGGTGTGTTTTACAATGTCTGTAGGCTTAAAAAAAAAGAAAGGAAAAGGGGATGGACAGTCATAGAAAGAAAGAAATAGTTTAAAAATAACGAAGTCCTTAAAGAGAGAAGTAAAAAACAAAATATCAAAAAGAATAAGCCACTTAGAGATGGGAACTACACAGGGAGTCTGGATCCTGTATGTTATTGTGTTGATTTTGAATTTTTTGACAAGCAAACATCGGCTGCTCAGAGACAAGGGATTGTGAACTGGACTGATGAACTGAACCAATCTAGATACTTTAGGAATGCCTTAGCTTTAAAAAAAGATGTAAAAAATATATTTGTCAATTGGAAATAAAAAATGCTTTTGTGTTTTGTTCCCACAGAAGACAAGAGGTTGTGGATTCCTTCAGGAACAATATAGATCAGGTTTGATTAAGGGAGTATCTATCAACAAAGGTTATAGCTGGTCTTCTTAGGACTTGGTCATTATCTCAAATTTTCTCAGGGATCCTAAAGATACTTTGTCCAGAGACAGCAGGAAGCAGTTTGGAGAACACAATGCCCACATTCCCAAAAGGGGTATGTATAGTGGTATTCTATTTGTACTGAAATGTGATTTTGTTTGTATGTTAATAAATAAAGTTGCCTAGGGGTCAGAGCTATTAGCAAGCCATAGCGAAAGCCAGGGCGGTGGTGGTCCACGCCTTTAATCCCAGCACTTGGTAAGCAAAACTAGGTAGATCTCTGTGTGTTCAAGGATACAGCCAGCATTGGAGACACACGCCCTTAATCTCAATACCAACCATAGAAAACCTGGAGGTCTGTACAGACAGTGACGAGGCAGTCACGTAGTTGGGTTTACAACCAATGAGAAGGCAGAACAGAACTCCTATTTAAAGACGAACACACAGGGAGTAGTTCTTTTTCGGAGAGGTCTCTTGGCGGGAGAGGCTAGCTGGCGGAAAGTGGTAAGATTCTTAGCTCTGATCTCTTTGGGCTTTTATCCTTACATTGGCTTTGTGTTTATTATTTAATAAGGCGGTTGGTTACATCTACAGGTATGGGAGGCTTTTGGTTATTTGGTGGGTTATGGATGTTGTTATCATTTAGGGGAATATAGGATAAAAAGACAACTATTAATCTCAGATATTGTGCATTGGCATGGATTTTGGTCACTGATACAGATTTAAAGTTAATTTTGTTACACTGCATATATGTTCCTATTCTTGCTTGGGGTATTGTGCTTATGGAGTTCATTTAAAAATGCAATATATAAATAAGAAATGAGGTTAATAGTTAATGTATAATAATTAAACTTGTAGTCAACATTAGTTATGTTTTCAAGGTTAAATAGGTATCTTTTAGATTAAATAGTCTTCAAACAATTCAATCCTATAGAATATGGCATTTAAAATGTTTTGTTAACTTAGGGCTTTTCATGACAATGAGACACATCTCCTCCTGGCAGCACCAATTTACTTCTTAAAAGGATGATGGCATTGAAGAAACTCCATAGGAGCTTGCTTTCATTGTGGCAAGATTAGCCATTTGGGCAAGAAATCGCTTTTGCCATGACTGTTTACAGTGTGCTGTGCAGACTGGACATGCAGGACCTGCAGGAAAGTGACTGTTGAACTTTGCCAAGACAAGGCAAGACAGTCCTTCAAACTTCCTGTTTCACAGAAGAGTCTGCCAGATATTCTGCAGGACATAGAGGAAAGTGATCCCCAAAAGTCACTTTCCAATACAAGCCAGGGTAGTCCTTCAAATTTCCTGCTTCCCTGAAAACTTTGCCAATACAAGCCAGGGTAGTCCTTCAAATTTCCTGCTTCACTGAAAAGTTTGCCAGGTATTCTGGGCCTATAGGTTGAAGATGGATGCCCCAACATTGCAGAGGAACTTTGGGTGACTGTCCAGGCAGTCAAATGTCTCTGTTGCTAGATAACATTACATCCTTCTGGGTCTTTGATGGAGTTGAATACTAGATAGTGACAGTTCTAGTTTTCCTTAGTTATGATAGAAACTAAATTGGGTATAAAACTTTAGGTTCACTAAGATAAGAGATAGTGCATTATTTTCTCTGAGTATACTAACTACAAATGGACAGAATATTGTAAATTTAATTCATACTTGTTAACTGTTTTTGTTGTGTATAGTTTTACTATGTTAAAGTTAAAACTTTTCTTTTTATTTAGACAAAATGGGGGAATGTTGTAGAATGTTATTTTAAGATGTGTTACAATTGTTTATGCTGTGGAACACTTGTTTAATGATGCAAAGATGTGTTGCATTCTTTTGTGTTGCATTTGTTTAACTCTGTGAAGCTGTGTTTTTGCCTGTCTAAAACACCTGTGTGGTCTAATAAAGAGTTGAACAGCCAATAGCAAGGCAGGAGAAAGGATAGGCAGGGCTGGCAGGCAGAGAGAATAAATAGGAGGAGAAATCTGGGAGGAGGAGGAGGAGGAGGAGAAGAAGAAGAAGGAATGAGAGCTCAAGGAGCAAGAAAAGAAGGGGTCAGCCACCCAGTCACCCAGCCAGCCATGTAGCAGGAAAGACAGTAAGAATACAGAAGTATAAAAAGGAAAAGTCCCAGAGGCAGAAGGTAGATGGGATAATTTAAGCTAAGAAAAGCTGGCAAGTAAAAAGCCAAGCTAAGGCCGGGCATTTATAAGTAAGAATAAGTCTCTCTCTGTGTGTGATTTATTTGGGAGCTGGATGGTGGGCCCCCCCAAAAGAGTAAAGAGTAAAAAGAGTAAAAACAACCAACAACACCTCCAGAGTTATTTTATCAATCTATTAACATGCTCTTTCTAATTTTTATCAGCTAAAATTTTTAAATTATCATGAAATATAACCAGTGTGGAAATAGATATTTTGACATAAGAGAGTCTCTCTAAAATGAGTTAGTCATTAGTTTAAACATCTCAACAAGACTAGGTGATTTTAGGTATTGTCTTTTATGTAGTTGTTCTTTGTGCTATCTTAAAAAAAAAGAAAAAATAGCTAGGAAATGAGATCAGCCTAGATGTCCATCAACTGACAAATGGATAGTGATAATGTGGTTCATATATTCATTCATATACACATGGAATTTATTTAGCTGTAAAGAAAAATTAAATTATGAAATTCTGAAGAAAATGGATAGATAATACACTGAGACAATACAATACAAAAAGACAATTCTAATACATTTTCTCTCTCTCTACCCCCCTATTTCCCTCCCTGCATTACCCCACCACCACCCGGTTTTTTGAGACAGGGTCTCACTATATTGCCTTGGCTGGCCTAGAACTCACCATATATATAGACCAGCCTAGATCCAAACTCACGGAGATCTGCCTGTCTCTGGCTCCCACATGCTGAGATTAAAGGCATGCACCTCTACACCCAGCTCCCATGTGTTCTCTTTCATCTGTGTATACTAGCTTCGAATCCAAAAGCACTCTATTTGCTCAATTTGGAATGTGTGTAGAGATCTGGAAGTGAGGAAGGTGTGATGGTGTCAGAGGGGAGGTCTTAACAGGGGTTGGGAATGGTGTAATAGAACACATGAGATATGAAAATAGAGGTGGGGAATACTGGAGGTCATCAAGTTTAAATGGGAATGAGGTGGGGGATGAGAAAGAAGAGGAATTGGGGGGAGGAGTAACTAAAACTAAATCAGTCATATGAAAATCTACTATCATATATGCTAATCACAAATATAATTTGAAAGAGTTTGAACCAAGGTATTCTGCATGCATCCCAGAGGTCATGGGGTACTACACAAAAATTCCAATGTCAGGTATAGAATACCTCTGTGGTGGTTGGGATGGACACCGTAGATCCACAGCTAAGTGTGGCCTTGTTGGAGGAAGTGTGTCACTGGGGGCAGGCTTTGAGGTTTCAGAAGCTCAAGCCAGACCCAGTGTCGCTCTCTTCCTGCTGCCTGCTGATCCAGACATAGAACTCTCAGCTCCTTCTCCAGCACCATGTCTGCCTGCTTGCTACCATGCTCCCCTCCATGCTGATAATGGACTAAACCTCTGAACCTGTAAGCCAGCCCCAATTAAACGTTTTCCTTTGTAAGAGTTGCTGTGGTCACGGTGTCTCTTCACAGCAATAGGATCCTAACTAAGACAACCTGCCTAGGAGTTCTTGGCCAGGAAGGCCCCAGAGGTCTCCGAAGCTCTAGAGGTTATTGCCAGTCCAGAATGAGATGGTAAGACTCCATTGATGAAGACAACACACCATTCCATTGTAAAACACAAAGAAACCATGACAGAACTGAACTATCAGCTTTCTCTCGGCTAGTTAGCTTTCATCGTGCTGGAAGTTTCTGTGCAGGCAGCTGCGGGAGAAAAACCAGCAGCTGCCTTCCCAAGCTTTGGATTTTGCATTGTACATTACAGATGTGTGAGGCAAGATGTGCCAACTAGTGCAATAGTGGTACAAATTGTACGGGAGACAACCGACTGATTTCTGATTGGATCCACAGGGGCTTCCCACGCTAGCCCAAGATGAGATAAGCCTCTGGGCTGCCAACATTTAGACCCCTCTATACCACTCTAGTTCAATTCAATCAGTCTTGGCAGACATACCTTCTTTCCAGAAATTCTCATTTACAAAACATTGGTTCAGCATCAGGACCATAGACTCCTACAAATACTTCTAGCTATGTCACCCTAACACATCCCATTGCAAAAGTAGTTCAAGGGGGGCAGTTACAGTTTAATGATTTTTAAAACTATGTAATGTTCAACTTTACCCTTTAATATATAGTCAAGACTTTTAAATACTACAGAAGTAACAGGATCATGAACCATATTTGCCAACCACTCAGGACAATAATTATTATCACTCGGGCAATTCCATTTCACTTGCCCTTTCAGAATTCATTCCTGGAATACAAGCATTTTCACTTTATCTCTAAATGTGAATGAAAAGCTTGTCTCATTTTTACTTGTTATTTTTAGTGAATGTTCATGTATCAATATTTCATTGCTGTTATTTAATCCAACATTGAAATCACAATAAAAATGTCACTGCAGAGGGGAAAAGCTTGTGAGGCTTCAGCCGTACACAAAGAGCTACAGGCAACTAAGGAACACTGAGAGCGGGAGGGATGGTCTCCCCAGGGAAGGGCACACTCATTGGTTATTCACTACCATGTGGTCAGTCCTGAAAACACACACATACAAGTAACATTGCACATACTGAGCAGGTTGTATTCATATATTAAGCAACACACACACACACACACACACACACACACACACACGAATTTGAGAAAGGGGTGTACACAGGAAGTGCTAAAGAGAAGAAAAGAAAGGGAGAAGTGGTGTAATTATATTATGATCTCAAAAGATAAAAAATGTATGAAAAATCCAGAAAAATATCAGTGCAAGATGATAGCAGTTGAGACCACTGACCACAGTAAAGAGGGAAGAAATGTCTGCTCTGTCTGCTTGCTTTTACTCTAGATACTCAGCAACGTTTGTGTTGTGCACCTCTCTTAATAAGTAAGTAAGTTCCACGGCCTGTACAATATTTGTGGCTGGATAAACCCTCCCAAACCCATGCTATATGAAGCATACTATTCTTAACACTCATTTGAATGTTTTCATGGTAGGCTGTAAAAAAAATCTAGGTCATAAATGCAAGTATTCTCTACACATTCTTAAACCAGATGGTAATAAAATAGTCAATGAGTAACTCAGGTTTCCAGTTCATGTGAAGCATTTCCTGAATTAAAGTTTTTTTTTTTTTTTTTTTCACTGAAGCTACAAATACACTGAGGAAATAATGGAGCCAGGATCACTTTCTTTACTGCCAATGTTTGAGCCCTCGGGCTGTCTGTAAATCCCTAAGTAGTTTTCTTTTTTTATTACGGCAACTGTAAAATTTGCACACAGGTATGCAAACACTTAAAAATCTGTCATTAAAATAAAGAAATAAGATGTAAAAGCTTCCATTTGCTCATTGAGATAGGGTCTTCCTATGTAGCCTTATTCAATCTGGGACTTTCTATCCTTCTGCAGTGACCTTGTCTGGGCAGGGGTCACAGGTGAGCCCCAGCCTGCCTGACATGTTCTAAAATCTTTCCTACTATTTTATTTTTGTTTGTCTTATGATTTTGGCTCTCAGATCCACAGAACAGAATTGGCAGTATTCTTTGGTTTGTGGCTTTTTATTGTTGTTATTTTGATTTTCTTCCTGAGGTTGAACCTAGGCCCTCATGCATGCTGGTCAACTACTCTACCAGATATCTTTTTATTTTTTATTTTGAGGCAAGGTTTCTGTAAGTTGCCAGGGCTGGCCTTGAACTCACTCTGTAGCCTAGACTGGTCTTGAACTTTTGACCTTCCTTCCTTGGCATCATAAGCCCCTGGGTTCACAGGTCTTCTGAGTTATCAGCCCTGCCACCTCAGCACGGCTCACATTTATTATTGACCTGTGCTTCTTCCTGCTCTTAGGTTTTATTGCATGGGTACTTCATTTGTTCCTCCAGTACCAGTCCCCCCCTCCCCTTACCAAGCGCCCACTCGCATTCAGTCCATGTACATTTTTCCACGGTACATTTCAAACATTTAATAGACATTTGCAAACATGTCAATCCACGACATAAAACAAAACAAAAAACCAAAACCAAACAACAACAACAACAACAACAAAAACAGTGAGAATGTGCCAGATCAAAGGGAGACATAGCAGTTTATATTGAAAGTTACAGAGTAATAATTTTATGTGTAAAAAATACTATGCTTCAACTCAGTATCTATACAAAGATTATTAAAATGTCATACTGAGGAATGTGACTATCAGTTTGGTCAAAGATTAAATTGCTGTATGACATGATAGCACAAATATATTTCCCATGGGGCAAAAGTCCAAAGAGGAAAAAAGATCTGCCATTTTTCTAACAGAGCAGATGGGAATGCTCTTGAATATGAGATCAGAATGGCTTCCTAGGGAAAATACATGACACATCTGCAAGCCCCATGAATGGAAAACTGAATTTTATCATATATAACTATGATGAGAATACTTAGTTTAGAAAACACATATACAAACAGCATAATAATAAATTTCCAGGAGAAATTAGAATAGGTAACAAATCCATAGAATGATGTTCGATTTCACTAGTAATAGTAGATATTCAACTTCTAAAAGATGAATAGATTTTTTTATGCATCAGATTGGAAAAGATTTTTTTCAAATGAAAGTCACTTAGAATTTAGTAATCAAGTATGGAAAAAACGGCCATTGCTATATTGATTTGGAGAATGTAATTTGATAATATCTTAAAACGCTAGCTAAGCTCATGCCTAGTGTTCCACACTCAGGAGATGGAGACAGGAGGGTCAGGTGCTTGGGGTCTCCCTTAGTCTCATAGTGAGTTTGAGGCCATCCTGGACTGCAAGAGATCTTGTCTCAAAAAAACTCCAAAGAATCCCAAAACTTTTTTTTAAACATAGAAGTAGAATGCTTATAATCAGTATTGGAGAAGCTGAGGCAGAGGATCAGGAGTTGAAGGCCAGGTACATAGCAGGACCCTGACTCAAGTAACAAAACCAAACAGTTAAAAGTCATTTATCCTAATAATTCTATTTTTAGAAGTCTACTTTATAGAAATAATATTGTACACATGCAAAGAACAGCATGTATGGAAATTTCTTTCTTTCTTTCTTTCTTTCTTTTTTTTTTTTTTTTTGAGACAGGGTTTCTCTGTGTAGCTTTGCACCTTTCCTGGAACTCACTTGGTATCCCAGGCTGGCCTCGAACTCACAGAGATCCTCCTGGCTCTGCCTCTTGAGTGCTGGGATTAAAGGTGTGCGCCACCACCCCCTGGCGAAATTTATTTCTTGAGATATTGTTAAAGGAGATGCATTTTGAGGCAGTTGGAAGTACACAAATAAGGAAATATAATGAACATATGAAGTTATTATTTTCAGTGAAGTAAATGTTTACGTACATACCTAGAAGGAGCTTCATAATTAAATGACATTCATGTCTTTTTGTGTATAATGGAAGCCATATGCCAACATGCACTTCCTTTTGATTCAAACGCCTGTGGGTCGATGTGGATATTAATGTTAATGTGAACAACCTAAATGTATTGAGAACCATATTTGTTGGCAAGAACAAGTTTAAGAACTTAATCTGCACACATTTAATTCCTGTAACAATCCTATCGCTTGGTGCTTTTAGTTTAGATCTCAGAACATCAAGTTTCAGAGCCACTTTCTGGCAGCTACTCGGCTGGAACTGGCACACTGTGATTTCAGAGAAGTCACGACTGGACCTGGCAAACAGGGAGCCAGGATAGCTGCCGCCAGAACCCGTGCTCCAGCCACTGACTCAGTGAAAGGAGCGTGTGTGAGCAGAGGGACAGGTGGGCAGACAGGTAGTGCCTGGTCACATCTGAATCATCTCAAAACTTTACAAAAATATGTTTGTTGAGAACATATAATGAATTTTTAATGATGAAATCTCTTAGACATAGGATTCTGTTAACCAAAGATAGGCACTTGCTTTTTATAAAATACATTTGCTGAAATAAAAGATAATGAAAAAGATGTGATTATAGACAACACAGTCATAAAGAATTAAGTTTTTAAATGTTTACATATTATATACTACATATATAATATTTTATATTATATAATAAATATTTATAATTAGATATATATCAATGTTTTTGTAATTTTTGGTTTAAAATAGAGTCCTCTTTGGCTCTCAAATTACACAGAGTCATTTATGTACACTGTCAGACTTTCTAAAAACAAAGATAAGTTTAAAAAGAAAAAAATCTTATTGTTTTCAGCCCCACTCCCCCCCCCCCAAAAGGTCCAGGTGTTACAGGCCACAAAATTATCAATCAACACATACAGGGTCATCTTAAGGCCTCAATTTTTTTAAAAAATATGTGGTCAGTGTTTATCCCAGGTTGTGTGTTCATTACATTGATCTTACCTGTATTTGGTAATTTCAAATTTGACTCCAATGAACATGTGTGCATTAGTCATTTTTTCCTGTGACAAAAATGCCCGGCAAAGGCACGTAAGAAATGAACGTATTATTTTGGTTCACAGTTCAAGGGTACAGCTCGTCACAGCGGAAAGCATTCCTGTCATGGTGGAAAGCATTCCTGTCATGGCGGAAAGCATGGCGGCAGCAGTGGCGTAGGCAGCTGCTTGCATTGAATCTGCAATCAGGAAGCAGAAAGAGATGAACACTGGTGCTCGGCCTGCTTTCTTCTTTTTCTTCAATCCAGGACCCCAGCCCATGGAATAATGCCACCTCTGTTCAGGGTGCATCTTTCCACCTCCATTATTGAAGTCTAGCCCTTTATAGACATGTCCAGAAATTCCTCTCCAATCTTATTGTAGATCCTGTCAATTTGACAATATTAACCACCAGAATGTGTAACTACTGTAATAGTTAAAAATGCACAATAAAAATTGCACAGAAAGTTAAAAAAAAAGAAGTTCTTATTTATCCATAAAATCAGAGCCAGGTGGATCTCTGTGAGTTCGAGGCCAGCCTGGTCTACAGAGCGAGATCCAGGACAGACATCAAAACTACACAGAGAAACCCTATTTCAAACAAACAAACAAACAAAAACAAACAAAAACTGTCCCAGGGTCCCAGTGACACAGAGCTCCTTTGGCAAAGTATCCTGCCCTCTCATGAGTGTGGGGTGTCCAGGAGGGTTGTTGAGTGGCTTACTGACAGCAAGAGAGGGACAGTGTAGACACAGAGGAGGTACGGGTTCTCTTCAATAGAAGTCAGAGTATAGAGTTTCCTGAAATATGTAAAACAAACCTGACTGGTTTACAGAAGCCCTGCGACTTCTGAGAAGTCTCAAGATGCCAAGATAAGGGGAAGCAAAGAGTGACTGGAATGTCAGTTGTATTGCTCAGTGTAGACTCACCTGAAGACGTGCAGATGGGGAGGAAGAAGGACACTTTCTAAAGGAAGTGAGTGACCTCTGGCTGACAGGAGTAAACCAAGCAACTTTGAAGAACAACCTTTGCTTTCCTTTAGGTGAATCAATTCACCTTATTTTGTAAGTATCTTAGGAAGAAAATGTTTGTCTGGTCACGTTTGACTTCCATCCTTTCCCACAATCACACTCCTGGCGTTTAAATGTTGCTGACAGTTTCCTTGAAAATCTGAGGTGGCTTTTCTCTCATGAGCCGGTTAAGCTGGGGCTACAACCAGACATGGCAAGTTAACTGTGACCACCCGTAAAGAGGCACAGCTGGAAAAGTCATACAAGAGAGAACCAGAGGCTGCCACAGTGTCGAGCAGCTAAAGCTCAACTTTATCCCGTTACAAAAACTTTCCCTTAAGGGATAAAGATGAATGTTTTAAATCATAAATCTCCATGAAGATGAAACCGGTTCTGGTTCTCAACCTTTATTACCATCACCAGCACCCTGGGATAGGTAAACCTCACACATCACCACAATGTCTTCTCTCGGGGGCCAGGAACTGACTGAAGGGTAGTCATAAAGTACTTGACAAAGTTTACATGCAACCACCAAACAATTGTGATCTTCTGTGCTAGGTTGCTTTTAAAAGCATTGTCAATACAAAGGTTGAGCTGAATAGAAATAAAGATTCATGATGCTGCTAATGAATAAAAAGGGAATGTAACCACAGCGTGCCTTTGGCACCAACAGGACCTCCACCTCAGGACTGAGCCATGAACCATGCCACCATTGTACCAGCATGATATTAATGTTAAAGTTTCCTGCTCACAAGGGGCAGCACTCAAGACCTTTATTGAAGCTTAAAAACAGAAACCAAACCAAAACAAAACAAAGGAACCCAAAAGAAAATGCCCTTCTAGAGCCGGAGAGATGGTCCAGCAGGCAAAGGTGCTTGCCACCTGAAGGGACAAGCTTGATAATGTGAGCGCGATCCTGGGGCCCCAGTAAAGGTGGAAAGAGAAAGTGACTCCACAGAAGTGTCTTCTGACCCCTACATGCGCACCATAGTACTCATGCCTTGCCTCTGAGTAACCACAACAACCATGAAAATAATAATACTTCCCCCTCCAAACTTGTAATTTGCCTCTTTGGGCTGGCTGGATAAAATACACTCCCCCAGAGTGCATTTCCACTTGAATCTCCAAGCTTTACAAAGGGCTTTTGCTAATTATTAACAGTGTTTATTGACGGCGTGCTTGGGTTTGCCATGCATAATCTTTTAATCTTCACAACCCTCAAGTGTCCTGACCCCAGGTTCCATGTTTATACCTGCAAATGGTTTGGTTAATAGAACGTGAATCATTACAGTTTAGCCAAAGGGTCAGTAAAATAAATGTATTTTAATTGTATTCATTTTATTATTTATAATAAAAGGAAAGTCTTAAGTAACATATGTGAAGCATCCCCCCCCCCCAGTGAACTTCCTGTCATTCACTTGTGTTTGGTTTCAACAACTGTGGCTGCTACACAGTGAATAGAAATATGGGGACTGTCTCCACACATCATATGTCACAAGCAGCCATACGAGTGTGCTGTAAAGATGTTCAGACTGTTAAGAAAGAGGTAAGACTGTGGGGACTCAGTACATCATTTTGAAGTGGTAAGTCCCAAGGTTTTTGCTCAAAAAAATTATTTTGTATTTTGTAACTCAGAAACAGCTATTAGCACATTTCTGAGGTTTAATAGGAGGTCAAAACATTCTTGGAAGAAGAAATACATGAGGAGAGACCAATGAATATACTTATAGAAGTTGATTAGACTGTTTTATGAGTGGATGCGATGAAATATATATTGAGGTTTTATTATATGATTAAGAGGGGAATTATTAAATTTCTCAGGTCTTCCCTCTCTCCTTCCCTCCTTCCTTTCTCCACCCCCCCCCCATAGAGTTTCTCTGTGTAGCCCTGGCTGTCTTGGAACTCATATTTTTAGACCAGGCTGGCCTTGAACTCAGAGATCTGTCTGCTTCTGCCTCCCAAGTGCTGGAATTAAAGGTGAGAGCCACCACTGCCCTGCTCACGTCTTACTTTCTTTGTGTCCATTTCTGTCTGTGTGGGTGTATGCCACCTGTGTGCAGGTGCTGGCCATCAGAAGAGGCTGACCTGTCTCTGGGAGCTGGAGCTACAAGCAGTTGTGAGCCAACCAGTGAAGGTCCTGGGAATTGAACTTGAGTCCTCTGAACCAGCAGCAAGTTCTCTTAACCGTTGAGTCATCCCCCAGCCTCCTCTGTTAGGTCTTTTACATAATGGACAAATCAAGAAGAAAACCTTTACACTGTCTAGCTGTTTTTTTTTGTTTTGTTTTGTTTTGTTTTTTGTTTTGTTTTTTTGTTTTTTCTGGTGCTGCTGACCTGCAAGAGAATATACTTTGGGTATGCAGGTGAATGCATTGCATTTTTTCTATACAATTTTTTATTGCTACATCAATTTTTTAAGGTGTGGAGGCAGGTATAGTGGCACACATTTTTAATCCCAGTACTTGGGAGGGAGTGGCAGTTATATCTTTATGAGTTCGAGGCCAGTCATGTCTGCACGGTGAGTTCCAGGCCAACCAGGGCCATATAAGAAGACCTTGTCTCAAAAAATTAAAAGAAGAAAAGTAAGAAAAGAAAAACAAAAAAGAAATACCTTTTAAATCATGTCCTGTGCTTGAGGAATGACAACCACTTAAACCAGTTTTTAAATTTTTATTATTATTTTATGTGTGTGGGTGTTTTGTGTACATGCATGTCTGTGCTCCACATGCCTGGTGTCTGAAGAAAAGGGGCATTGGATCTCTTGGAACTAGAGTTACAGATGGTTATACGTGGTTATAAGTCATGTGGTTGCTGGGAGTTGAACCCGGGTCCTGTAGAAGAGCAGCCAGTGCCCTTAACCACTGAGCCATCTCTCCAGCTTCAAGCCAGCTGTTTTCACTACCCCATTCTAACAACTCACAAAGTCTCAGGTGCATTATTTGACATAGTTACTGTTTTGAGGATTAGACGATGTGGTATTTTCCACTTAGACATCAACTTTCCAGAACATCAACCTTGAATTAGTCACAAGGCTCCAAATCCCAAATCTTTGACTTTTCCTTGGTAAAAGACTTGTTTCCATTGGCTACTTCCCTGTGTGAATGATAGAATTTATAGATTGATGAAAAATAAGTACAGAATAATACAAAACCAACAGTTCGGTCATACCTATCCAGCATGCACTATGGTGATGCCAGGGCATATTGAGATGTGAGTCTCTAGGTGGACCTATCGCTTCATGAGCGGAAGCTCCATTCAGAGTGTTGTGACTGCCGGAAGGGGAGAGCAGGGAATGGGAACACAGGGAGGATGCTGACTCACTGGTCCAGGGAGGTAGTGACAGCAAAGGTGGGAACCTCCCTCTCATTAGATCATAAAAAGCTGAAAAAGTTGAATACATACACAGGGACACACACACACACACACACACACACAGACAGAGACAGAGAGACAGACATGCAGAAAGAGACCGAGAGGGAGAGGGAGAAGAAAGAGGCAGAGACAGAGAAAGACCATATTTATCTTTCACTGTTCTGGTTAAAAGGGGAAGCAGCTAATGATGGTTGCTGATGAATAGCTGAACTTATAACAAAGGATGGCACCAGAATAGGAAAATTCCCATTTCTTAGGAGTCTCCCGCTCTCCAAGGAAGGTATACGTAGAAACAGAGGGGCGGAGAAAGTGAGAGGGGTAGCTGCGGGTCAGAATGAACAGTTCCTATGTTGTTTCTGTCAGGGGTTTGGTCCAGCTGTCGTCAGCAAGCTAACTGATACAGACAGCATCGAGCCTGGCTGTGCTGGCGTGCACGATGAAGCTTGTTAAAGAGACTCACAGTGCTATTAGCAAAACCTAGACACAGTTTAAATGCCTGTGAACTTGGACAGACCAAATATAGTCATTTATTAGATAGACTACTATGCAGTCTATAGAAGAGGCAGCTCTACGAACATGGAGTATTGATATCCTCTCTCTCTCTCCCTGGTGTGTGTGTGTGTGTGTGTGTGTGTGTGTCTGTGTCTGTGTGTATGAGTGTGCATGTGCGTGTGTCTGTGTGTGTGCTCCTGCTGTTGCCAGGAAAAGTGTTATCAGGAGACACACATCCCTGGAGTACTTTCAGGAGGCTTTATACTTTTCTCCTCAGCTTAGGCTACACATACACACACAAAGGGCTGGGATGTGGCTCAGTTAGTCCAGCACCAATGAAGCCCCAGGTTTGATCCCCGCACCAAATAAGCTTGGGGTGTGATAGCACATACTTGTAAGTCATCATTTGAGAGGAAGAAGACCAGAAGTCCTAGCTCTTCCTTGGCTACATATTGAGTTCAAGTTGAGCATGTGCTACTGTGCTACATGAGAACCAGTCTAAAAAAACAAAAACAAACAAAAAAAAATCTCAAAACAAAAGCAAGCAAACAAACCTCACAACAAACAATAACAAAACACCACACAATACACACATATAATACAGGGACAGATTCAGAACACAGTGTTACTGTTTCTGTTAAAAATTTAAAATAGCTATTTTATGCATATTCTTGTTCATTAAATAATGTCTTTGGAAAAATAAACAATACACTGGCAACTTAATTACCTTTGGGGAAGGCAGCTGGGTGAAATGCAGACGAAATTTTATTGCACATTTTTTTTTGGTTGTTTTGAGAAAAGATCTCACAATGTAGCCCTGGCTGACCTGGAGTCCTCAACAGTCTTCCTTTTTCAGCCTCCTGAGTCCTGCACACTGGGCGAGTGAACAGACTTAATTTTTAACACTTCGTGTATTACTTATTTTAAAACGCTCATTAAAAAGAAAATCTAATTGTGCCCTTACTATTAATTGCCTTCCAGGAAGTTCTGCAGTTTGAGAAACAGTAAAACAATTACATGAATTAAAAACAATCAATGCTAATCTTTTACGTAGTTTCTGATTTGTGTTTTCAATAATGGGATTTTTTACTACATTAGTTTCTGAATGCAATAAAATGAATGCAAATTATTCTTTAGTGATCAAAACCGAGAAGTGTCGGTGAAACAAGAAATGAGTGCCCTGAAGTCAGGTAACAGGTAATTCAAAAAGCAGGTCGGGCTTAAAATTAGTCCTGAACAGCCCAGCGCAGAGCATCTCCAGAGGGCTGTTGATGTGTTTTGCTGTGACTTTCTTGGCATCACAGGCAGGTGGCATGTTACCACAGTTCCCGGACGCCAAGGGATTAGCTGAGCTCTGACGCCAGTATCACGGATAGTTTGTCAGATTTTTATCTTTTCTAGAAAACCTGATGTACTGTTGTACATGGAGTTTACAAACCTATCCAAAGAAAAGTTTCCAGACCTATCCTGGCCACCAGGAGTCTCGGAGAGGCTGTCCAGCACGAATCAAAGGACCCCGCAGTGCAATTCTTCGCGCTTGCTAAAGTGACACAGTCAGTCATTCCAGCCCCTAATGGTACGTGTTGTGGTCTTCATAGCTAGACATGTTTTTCGAGTGGATGATTCCTCCTACACTCCCCCCCGGGGGGGCATCACAGGGTGAACCCGACCAGCGAAGGAACTGGAACCGCGGGTCCAGTGTGCACCGGCCTGGGTGCTGCGGGAAGAACCCACCTGTTGCCAGGTAAAATGCCTCTCACAGTATTTATTTACTTATTTATTTGAGGAAGGAGGCAGTTCCTAGAGGTTTAGTCAGCCAGGTCCAATCTGAGATGCAGGTTCCCGCCTGGGGTCGGGCGTGGTCGTTGTTGGCTGCCCTCGGGGCTCCGCCTCCGGTCCGGGCGAGCTCCATAAAAGCCGGACGAGCAATTTCGCTCTCACCCGGCGGTGCTTTGGACTCAGCGCGCGATCCGAGTCCCCCCAGCTCTGCCAGCATCGCGGGTACCATGGCGCAGGAGCTGCAGCACCCGGAGTTCGCGCGCGCGGGCCAGCAGGCGGGGCTGCAGGTGTGGAGGGTCGAGAAGCTGGAACTGGTGCCGGTGCCCCAGGGTGCCTATGGTGACTTCTACGTCGGAGACGCCTACCTGGTGCTGCACACGGCCAAGGCCAGCAGAGGCTTCTCCTACCGCCTGCACTTCTGGCTGGGTAAGCAGTGAGCAGCCCAAGGCAGCCCAGGATCCCCTCACTTGGGCGGGATGGGTGACACTCAGCTAGCACCCTCTCCTAGCCCCAGCTCAACTCCTGGCGGGCTGCAAACCGGGTGAGGTGAGTCACCCGGAGGCTCACCCACTGGCCTTGACTAAGCCCCGTTTGGGGTTTCATGCTCATTCCTCTGGCTTTTTCCCCTTTAACCCAAACCCTACTCTACTCCTGGGCGGCTGCCTGAGAGAAACCCGGGTGCTGGCCAAGTACTGAGCACCTCAGGCAAGCGCAGTCCTGGTTTCCCAGGCAGGGTGGAGATGAAGTCAAACATGTTTGTGGACATTTGCTGCAGCTGGAGAGAAAACTCCACGCCCAGCTCCAAACTTTTATTTATTTTTATTTGTTGCCTTGGGGCATGGGCTTAGATTTCTCTGCCAATTGATACTAGTTGCTTGTGCCACCCCAAACCAAGATTCTCTCTGCACAACAGTGCTTGCATGTTTGGGAAATGATACAGCCGTCATCTATTTTTTAAAAAATGCCCTATATGGCTGTTATATTTCTTTAGATTGCTGCTTCGTTTAAAATTGTTCATTCATTATTCATCTCTTTTAACAAGGACACAGTGTGGACCAGAACAGCTCCTTTAGCGGTCGTAATTATTTTGAGCTGCCTTGGTGCCAGGTTTTCGGAACACTGGCCGTGTGTTCCACTTTCTCCACCTTCTACTTTTACCCGTAAACATCCTGAATGTTCAAGCTCTCCCTGTGAGGTCTGGGGCCAGAAGACACACCCTACCTGACAACGTGCCGATAATCTGAGCCTTCTTTTCAAACTAGCTTGCCTCCTTATACGGGTGTTTCTTCCAGTGTATTTATTCTTGAGCTCGGGCGGGAAAAACACACAGCCATCATTTCACTTTAACGTCTAACATCTGAGAAATTTAAGAAACAAGTAAATCATTTAGAAGCGATTTCCTAAGCATTAACAGTCACTCAGATCGGGCATCTGAGACAGGAAACAGAGGGGAAGGTCGTGTATTTACAGTGCTGGGTGCTTGGTTGAGGTGTCTGAGCTTGCAACCCCTTGCTGCTTCAGCTTGGAATGCCACTCCAGGCATAAAACACACTACGCAGTGATCTATGCTCGATTCATGAAGCAGTGACCTGGGGTACAACAGCCTTCCCACTCTGAACTTGGGTCTGGAGTGGACGTATGTCTGAAGGGGAGTGGACGTATGTCTGAAGGGTCAGCAGAGTGAGTTTATATGGGAGAAAACTCGCTTGCTGTTCTCAAGCTGTGTTTGGCGTCATCGGAAGACAGCTCAAAGAAGGCTCAGAGGCTAATTCTTCAATTCAGTAAACTTCTTCTTACCCAAGTAGTCACCTTATGTATTGTGCTCCACCAGGCTCATAGATTCACTTGAGCTGTTTCTGTGGGTTTGTTTGAGACAGGGCCTTACAGCCAGGATGGTCCAGAACTCTCTGGAACTTAAATGTAGTCCACATTGGCCTCTTGTGCTCTATCTTCCTGCTTCCATAGCCTGAGTGCCTGGTTCTCTTATATTTTTAATTATCCATTTAGTGCAAAGCAATCTCACAATTACAGTAGGACATAGTTTGAGCAGAAACAGTCTAAAAAACGGAAGCTAATAGTACATTAATTACAATATAATTCATCTATAAATTCAGGCTTCCCAGGAGCCTGTAAGTCACTTGCAATACATAGTTTATGAAGCTTTCCAAAGAATTTATAGCCCCAAAGGTGCAATAAGGAAAAAAAAAAGATAAAACACTGGTAGCATCTGATTAGCGACATGAAAGAGGTCTACAGGCTCTGTGCGAGAGGGACAAGCAGCCTTGATGGACACAGGGAGATGAGGATAATGGGGAGGTTCCTGTGCCAAGACATAACCATCAAAGGAAGAGACGTCAGGACACCTTCAGCGTTCCCAGCAGCCTTTCCTATTCCATTCTCCAGGCAGAGGAAGTTCCATCTGAAAGAGTTTATTCCGAGATCCGAATAGGGAAGAGTTCACGAGGATTAGTGAGAGAATGTTTGGAGCAAGTTCAGGGGAAAGAAGGCTTGACTTCATGAAGGAAGGGAGGACGTCAGCTGGGGAAAGTTAAGTCAAAAGAGGCCGGGTGAGGGAGATGCCCAGTGTACAAACGAAGGGATAGACCCGACAGGAGGAAACAAGCGAAGTGGGAGGGGCACGGGACTAAGATGAGGGCAAATGCAGACAGTCTTCTTTCCAGTCTACGCACTCAGTTTCCACACTAGGGCGTGTCTCAGATACTGTGCCAATACCATACGTCTAGATGCAGTGAAAGTAAGAAGCGGTTGCCTGTGGCTCAAGATGTTTTATATTGCTCCTTCTTAGAAACCATTTTGGCTTTGTATCTAGCAGTTAAACTGCACCCAGCTTTTGCCTCTGGTTCCTCACAGCATCCAGTCTGTGGGCAGGGATTGGTTTAAAGCTGCTATTGTGATTCCAACCTTTATCCAAACACCTTCCCTCACCCTTTCTCCTTGCCAGCTTTAGACATTACTTTAATCTATTTTAAAACAGCATTCACTGAATTTATAACGTGCGTGCGCGCGGCTTTACACAGGGCACTGGGACACAGAAGGACTAGATTACAATATATAGCACATAATGTACAATACAAGGATCTCAAAATATACAAGGGGCTAGTGACAATGTCAAGGAACTGACTGTTGGACCAACAAGATGGATCAGTGAGTAAAGCTGCTTGCTGCTAAGGCCAAGCTTGACTACTCAGGTTCCATCCCTGGAACTTAACATGGTGGAAGGAGAGAAGCAACTCCTGACAGTTGTTCTCTAATCTCCACACATGTGCTGTGACATGAACGTATCTTTGCCTAAGCTGAGTAAATGCATGTAGAAAAAAAATAAAGAAAGCAGGTTGAGGGTCTTCTTGGCGATGGAGCTCTTTAGAGACATGAGGGTCTTCTTGGTGATGGAGCTCTTTAGAGACACGAGGGTCTTCTTGGTGATGGAGCTCTTTAGTGACATGAGGGTCTTCTTGGTGATGGAGCTCTTTAGAGACACGAGGGTCTTCTTGGAGATGGAGCTCTTTAGTATCGGGACTCCGAAGGCAGACATGTGTATTAGCACATGTGGTAAAGCTGCACAGAACTAACTTCACATGAGCACATCCGCAGGAACAAGCAACACTGGGAAAGTACAAATAAGGCTGACCGCACCCCTGTGGGCATCTCAGTTGTGAACCCCATGAAAGCCTGCGCTCCCTTACACTTCGGTGTACTACACGATGCCGTGCCACACTTAAGTTTTTAAAAACTGCCGTTAGATTCCACGTGTTTCCAGTAGCTGCTACTCACCCTGTTGAGGATGCTCCTTCTCTTCTAGTCCTAATGTGGCCATATCTTTAAAATCAGGAATGAGAACTAGGTAGATCTAGTTGTGAGACTTCTCTTTAAATCTGTGTTTTGTTTATAAAATCGTCACACGTCCCAGTTTTAGGAGTTTCTCACTACACATATAAGTGCAACATACATATGCGTATAAAATATAAAGTGATACAGCACAGCCTGGTGTAGCAGGCATCAGTAGACAAGCTAGGGAAAACAAGGGATGAGGTCACAAACAGAATTCACATGGGATGTCAAATGAAGTCATAAGCAGAATTCATACACAAACATTTTTGAGTACCTGCTCGAATTTCATCATGATTCAATAGATTTTGACTCAGTTCTACACATTAAAAAGGTTGATATTGGCTTCTTTAAGTCTTTTCAACCTTTGGAGGCCAGGGCTTTGGTTTATTCATTCTGATATTCTCTGGCCCAGCACAATACATAAACATCATTAGACAAGAGCGTGACATAATTAACGTCTTTCCATCTCATTTATTAACTTCCTGCCTACCATTCATACCTACTTCAAAAGAGTCATGTTTCAACTCTTCAGTTAACAATGTTTCTGTCAAATACGTCATCCTTAATATCTTTGATGTCAACCTTGGCTTAAGCATCTTTCTTAAAGCATCCCTGCATGAAATTTACACCAATATCTGCTATCATGAGAGCTGGAAAAATGGGCAAATAATGGCACCAGCATTTTTTTCGGATTGCAGACTTGCATGTGGATATTTAAGGTGTATGTTAAAATACATTTCACAGACAGTTTACAAAGCTGTTACCATATAAGTACTGTTCTGGCTGCTGAAATTTAAGAAGATCCTTGCTATATAGGTCATCTTTGAACACAGAAGGAGAACTGTGAAGGAACTTGAATTTTCCTAGTATAGGTAACTAGTTTCCTTTCCTCAATTTTGGTGAATTTCAATTGGCATTATTCAGGGAAATACTGTTACTGCTTCTAAGCTTATGGCTCATTAGGGAAAGTTACATATTGTGATCACCAAAGAATTTACTACTAATAAGAATTGTAGATGTAATTGTAATTCATGTGGGGCTGGAGAGATAGCTCAGTGGTTGGGAGTGATTACTGCTCTTGTAGAGGACATGAGTTTTGTTTCCAGCTCTCACACTTGGTGGCTCACACTGCCTGTGACTTTAGCTTGAGGGGGTCCAATGTCTTCTTCTGGCCTCTTTGAGTACCTGCCCTCACATGCACATACCACACACACACAAACAAACAAACAATTTTTTAAAATCTTCTTTAAAACACATGTATTATCCTTCTTAACAGTTTGCCCTTTAGAATTCTATAAACCTGTTTTGAAAGTTTTTTATAACTTCAAGAATTACTCAGCCTCTCCCAGTGTCAATGAGTTCCACAGTACCATGGTGTAAACCAGGTCTGTTTCATGGGGATACTTGAATGTCATTCATATAAAACACTAGTACTGTGTGGCCCATTGCAAGAGTACTAGAAATGTGTTGGTATTTGCATTATTATTAATTACAATTTTCATTCAGCTCAGATGTAGTGAGGGTTTTGAAGGTTTAGGGTTGCGGGATTTTTTTTTTTTAATGAACTGTGAGTCTTCCTCAAGCCTATCTTGGTTCTGTACATCACATACCATGTAGATATTGATGCTTAGGAATCTGACTTCAGCAAAGATGTCTGGGTGGGTTCTGTTTCATAATTGTAAAAGCTAATTGTATACTGTCTTAAATTCTATCAGATACATAGCATTGAAGAGACATCAGCATGTTAGTTCCTTTCCTGCCTTTCCATCAGTGTTATTTCATACAACAAAAGTAAAGAGATAGTCAAGTGGGGGAAACAGGCTCAAAAATAGGGGACAGGTGAAGTTTCATTCACTTTCCTGTCTTAAAAAATCACTAAGTTACTTAATTATGGCCTATAAAGTATTTCTCACTGACATACCGTTAAGCCTGAAGTGTGAGGACAAAGCAGTTCCTAAGTGTTTCCTGGCAGGATCTTATCAATTATATGAAATGAGTGCTTTCCTGAGTCTTGCTAGCATATATTGATTTTCCCCCCAAGCAGATCTGTGTAGTAGTGTTTCTTTTAAGAATTTTTAAAAAGCAGGGACATGAAAAATGTTTGGTTATAAGCCAAATAACATATCACATGTTCTCCTGATAAGGAATTTTTCTGCAGCAGACTGCTGTCTTGAAACATAATGGAAACAAAATCTTCTCCATGTTAACATGTCCATTGATATTGTCATTGTTCTGCTGGGGCAGGGAGAAATAGCCTTTCCTAGGGATGAGCTCCCTAATTAGTTACCCAATACAAACTGGTCAGCCCTGAAACCACATACACACAAGCAACAAAAATGGACTCAGCAGGTTGTATAAATATATCTGTGCATATCTATGTCTGTATTCAAAGAAAAAGAGGATATTAACTTGAGAAGGGGCAATGGGAGGAATTGGAGGAAAAGGGAAATGGGGAAGTAGTATGATCATACTTCAATGAAAATGTATAAATAACAAACAAACAAACAAATAAATAAATAAAAGAGAGCTCTGGTGTCCTTCTCGTCAACTCTTCTGCCTCCGTGCTTTTCCTCCTGTGACTGAGAGCTGTGTTGTTTCAGGAAAGGAATGCTCCCAGGATGAAAGCACAGCAGCGGCCATCTTCACGGTCCAGATGGACGACTATCTGGGTGGCAAGCCAGTCCAGAGCAGAGAACTGCAAGGCTACGAGTCTACTGATTTTGTGGGCTATTTCAAAGGTGGTCTGAAGTACAAGGTAAGCCCTTCTCTCTGACATTTTCCATTGTGACATTTTCAAACGGTTTCTCTTCCCGATGGTCCACACTTCATGTCTTCATGGATCACAGCTTCCTGCAGGACATGGGTTTGGTTTTTGTTTTGTCTTAGAATTCCCCCACCTCTCTCCCTCCCCCCTCTCTCTCTGTCTGTCTGCCTGTCTGTCTGTCTCTCTCTGTGTGATTTATCCTCACATTTGTCAGACATATAGTAGGTACTCAGTAAATTCTGTAAAGGAAATCCAGTTTCAGGATGTATGGTGTGATGTGAATTATTATGACCTAATTTACTTACATGGGCAATTATTTTGAGACACTATCTCTTGTAGCCTTAGGCTAGCCTCAAACTCATTATGTAGTCAAAGATGACCTTTGCTCTTGATCCTTCTGCCTCCACCTTGCAAGTGCTGAGATTACAGGTGTGTGCAGCCATACCTGGTTTATGCTGTGTTTGAGATGGAGCCCAGAGATTTCCAAATGCCAAGAAGGCATTCTACCAACTGAGATACATTCTCAGTTCCTTGATAATTTAAAAAAAATGTGCATGTATTAACAGTTAAATAGGCCTACCTCTGAAGGCAATGCATAGTAAAGGGTTGACCCTGCCTTCCTCACCCTAATTCTCCCAGTGAGCTTTGCTGTTGGATCATCCTTTCCTAGTCCTTCCCTCCCTGTACACGAATTCAGTTAACACATGAGGAATAGCCTCCCCAGATAAACACCTATTGTTTGTTTTTGCTCTTTTGGGGGTTGCATCACCCAGCTCCCAAATAAATCACACAATGAGGATTATTCTTAATTATAAATGCCTAGCCTTAGCTTGGCTTGTTGCTATCCAGCTTTACTTAAATTATCCCATCTAGCTTTTGTCTTTGGGCTTTTACCTTTCTCTATTCCTGTATACCTTTCATTATTTCTTACTCTGTGGCTTGCTGTGTAGCTGGGTGGCTGGCCCCTGATGTTTTCCTCCTTCTCTGGCTACTCCTTCCTTGATCTTTCTTCCTCTCCTCCAAGATTTCTCCTTGTATTAATTCTTTCTGCCTGCCAGCCCCGCCTATCCTTTCTCCTGCCTTGCCATTGACTGTTCAGCTCATTATTAGATCATCAGGTGTTTTAAACAGGCACAGTAACACAGCTTCACAGAGTTAAACAAATGCAACATAAACAAAAGTAACACACCTTAAAATAATATTCCCCCTTTTTTTCTAAATAAAAACGAAAGGTTTTAACTTTAACATAGTAAGACTGTATACAGTATGAACTGTATACAGTATGAAGTAAAGATTACATTCACAATGTACTGAATTCTAATTCATTTATATCTGGTAAATTTAAAGAAAATACTCCATAATCTATCCTATCTTAGTAAATCCAAAATTTTGTACCTAATTTACTTTCTATCATATCGAAGGAAAACTGCAACCATAACTATCTAGTTTTCAACTCCATCAAAGACCACAAGGATATAATATTATTTAAGTAAAAATAAAGTGCATTACAGACAACTTCCAAAAACTCTAGAAATGATAGAGACATCTGACTGTCTGGATAGTCACCCAAATTTCCTCTGAAACATTGGAGCATCCATCTTCAGTCTACAGGTCCATAGTATCTGGCAGACTTTTCAATGAAGCAGGAAATTTGAAAGACTGTCCCACCTACATTGGAAAAGTTTGTCAGTCACTTTTCTTAGTTTCTTCTGTGAAGCAGGAACCCTGAAGGACCATCACACCTTGTTTTGGCAAAGTTCAGTGGTCACTTTCCTGTGGGTCCTGAATGTCCAATTTATACAACATACTGTCAAGCAGTCCAGGCAAGAGCAGCTTTTTGCCCAAATGGCTAGCCTTGCCACATTGAAAGCAAACTCTATCAGGAGTTTCTTTGATGCCCATCATCTCTGAAGTAAATTGGTGTTGCCAGGAGCAGATGTGTCTCATTGTCATGAAAAGCCCTAAGTTAACAAAACATTTTAAATGACATATTCTGTAGGTCTTTGAAAGGTTTGAAGACCATCTATCTACCTAAAATATATCTCTATATGATCTGGAAAGCATACCTAACATATCTACAACTTTGATTGTTATAAATGACTAACCACTAACCTATGTTTCCTGATTATCCTATGTAGCTTATGATAATAGCTTTCAAAGACTAGAACTTCACCCTACATTTCCAAATGAACTGCATAGGCACAATACCTCAAACAAAAATAGAAACATACATATAATATGTTATAACAAAAACAACCTTAAACTTTTACCAATATACAAAAATCCTTTAAACGAGAGTAGAAACATATATAGTGTAACAAAAATAACTTTAAATTTGTACCAATATTCTATGTTTCCCTAAATGATAACAAACATCTATAACCCACAAAATAACCAAAACCCACCCACATACCACAACTCTTGGGAATATGGGCATAGTTTTCTCTAAACTGTTTCCTGCTGGCTGTGGGTGAAGGCATCTCTAGAGGTCCCTGAGAAAATTTTGAGATAATGACCAAGATCTGGGAAAACTAGCAGTAACCTTTGCTCATAGAAATCACCTGTCAAGCTTCAGGAGGCCTCGCTTGGTCACATCTGATCCATATTATTCCTGAAGGAATCCACAATCTCTCATTTCCTGTGGGAACAAAACTTCAAAGCGTTTTTTATTTCCATTTGAAAAATACATTTTTTTGGCTTCTTTTTTAAAGTTAAGGTAGCCCTAAAGAATCTAGGTTGGTTCAGTTTTGCAGTCCTCACAATCTCATGTCTCTTAGCTATTGTTTGCTTCTTAACATTCAAAAACATTCAAAATCAACACAATAACATACAGGATCCAGACTCCCTGTGTAGTTCCCATCTTACGTGTCTTTTTTCGTTTATATTACTTTTACTCTCTTTATAGACTTTATAATTTCTAAACTCTTTCTTTCTATGACTGTCCTTATTCCTTTTTTTTCTTTCTTAAGCCTATGCACATTGTAAAACACACTGGAACCTGTTTAGAGATTTTTTTTTTCCATCTGGACCTCTTTTACTACATATCTTTTAGCCTTTTTTGACCATGTGAGCAAGCCTTTAAACTGCTAACCTACACCTAGATCCTCCATGTGGCTCTATTGGCTGGCTCTACCTGTTTCTCAGGATATGAAAGGCTCATGGCTTGATTGGAGGTTCATGACCGAGAACTGCATTTACCCTTCCTAGAGCTCTAGAATGCCAATGCTTGTGCTGTGTCAGATGTTTTTACTTAGTTTTTTGTTCCTACTTAACATAATAGCTGCTTAAGGGCTCATTGTCTGGCAGAAACTTTCTTAAAGGAGCCCTATCTTTTTTTTTTTTTTTAGGCTTTCTCAGGTACTATGGAAATTTGAGTGCCATGTTGGTACACCAAAATGTTGTTGTTTTGCTCTTTGAGGGGCCCACCATACAGCTCCCAAATAAATCACACACAGAGGCTAATTCTTAATTATAAATGCCCAGCATTAGCTTGGCTTGTTGCTAACTAGCTTTACTTAACTTAAAATTATCCCATCTATTTTTGGCCTCTGGGTTTTTCCTTTTCTCTTCCTGTATACCTTTCTTTGTTTCTTACTCAGTGGCTTGCTGTGTAGCTGGGTGGCTGGCCCCTGGAGTCTTCCTCCTTCTCTGTCTACTTCTTTCTTTCTCCCAGATTTCTCCTTCTATATAGACTCTTTGCCTGCCAGCCCAGCCTTGCTATTGGCTGTTCAGCTCTTAATTAGACCATCACGTGTTTTAGACAGGCACAGTAACACAGCTTCACAGAGTTAGACAAATGCAACATAAACAAAAGTAGCACACCTTAAAACAATATTCTACAACAGACACCCCAGAAGCAAGCCCTCTCTAAGGAAGACATGGGCCAGCAGGTGCTCACCTGCTGCTTCACTCCTGCTGAGCACCTAGACCATGGAGCTAAACAGGACTTCTGAATATATGCTAATTTGCCTTTTAAAAATGGCAGATTTAAGTCAGACCTGGGGGTGCATACCTACATTGCCATCATTTGGGAGGTTGAGGCATCAGGATCATGTGTTCAAGGCCAACCTGAGCTATATAGTCACACTCTACATCAAAGTTGAAAACAAAACAAAACAAAACAAAAAACAGCCAACCAACAAACCAATTAACCAACTAAACAAACCCAAAAACAATGACCAAAAGATGACAGATTTACTTCTATCTTTATCAGATTTTGTCCTTGGTTGAATATTTGCAATACCATCAGATCAGACAAAACAACAAGATTTCTTCTGTCTCTTGGAATCATTATTTCACACTAGGATGTAAACCACTTCAAACATGAGAATTCCTCCAGTTTATGTCAAAATATTCTAAAGTTTCCTTCATTTCAATGAACCCAACAGTTTGAAGAATTGAGAACTTTTCTAAAGCCATGATTGTAGACAGTGACCAGCAAACATGTTTCACTCACACACCTGTGCTTCTGGTCCCACTGGCTGGAAGTGTCATACCACATACACAGGATGAAGTTGGCTATTAACAGGATCTTGGAAATCAAATAGAATACATATGCAAAAGTGGACATAATAAAAAAGTAACTTGGTAGTTGTTTGGGTAATTATCTTCTATGGACATTAAAGCAGCCATGAGTCAGCATTCTTCAAAAGGGGGATGTTTGTAAGTGGAGGTCATCAGGATCAGCTGATTCTCTGATCAGCAGCATGATGCTGGTGTGGGTGGTGTCAGGAGCCACTGCTTGTTAGAATGTGTGGCTTCAGAGACAACTTGCCATTCAGAGTGGCCGAGATGACCATGTGATGCTGTTTCACCCCATTTTTACTTTCAAGTTTATAGATTATGCTAATCATGACATGCAAATTACTTTATTTAATATAAATCCCCAGTGGATGCGTTTGCCATCGATTCTGCTCTGTTCAGATAAATGAATCAAGACTCAGCTATTCTATGCAACTTACGACAGTCTCTGCTAGTAAGTGACTGCGTGACTGTCTGACCCTGGTGCCTAAGCTGGTAATCACCATTCTCTGCTTCTCTCAACATAAATAAGTGATTCATATGTCAAGACAGATATAATAGAAGGGTACCACGAAGCAGTGTAGTGTCTGTTTTGAGTGGGCAAACCTAACAGAGCCTGTCATTAACAAGTCTATAAAAATCATGCCGAGTTGCTGTCCACTATGTCACGGTTCAGCTGGAACTGCCAGGATCATCTTCCTGTCTCAGGCTTTGCATCCTTTGTCTCTTAGCATTTCCAAAGCCAGAAAAGTGGTTACAAACATCCATTACCACTGCCCCCTGGCATTAAATTTCTGGCTAACATACTTTTCTCAAGCCATGATTGTAGACAGTGACCAGCAAACATGTTTCACTCACACACCTGTGCTTCTGGTCCCGCTGGCTGGAAGGGTCATCTGCTTAGTTGTGGCCCTTCCTAGTGAAAGCAGAAAAGGTCTGGAAGCTTCTAGTGCTAACTTAGAGTTCATGAAAGAGCTACTTACTCGCCAGTGCAGACGTATGTATGGCCTGTCATTTTGCTTTGCTTACTTTTATTATTATTATTATGTATCTGTATGATATGTGTTGGGGGCAGGCTCTCATACACCACTGCCTGAGTGTGGAGGCCAGAAGACATCTTTGTGAAGTCAGTTCTCTCCTTCTACCTTGATGTAGGTTCCTGGGATTCAACTCAGGCCAGCAGGCTTACCTGGCAAGGCTTTTACCCACTGAGCCACCTTGCCAGTCTGACAACATACAGCTTTTTTTGGGGTAGGGTGAGGCATTTGTGACATTGAACATTAAAAACAGTAATACACACACACACACACACACACACACACACACACATTTATATTAGTTTATTCAAGACAGGGTTTCTCTGTGTAGTTTTGGTGCCTGTCCTGGATCTCGTGCTGTAGCCCAGGCTGGCCTTGAACTCACAGAGATCCGCCTGGCTCTGCCTCCCAAGTGCTGGGATTATAGGCGTGCACCACCACCACCCAGCAACAGTATTATATTTTAACTTTAAAAATTAGATTTATTTGTATCTTTATAAGTGTGTCTCTCTGTGTGTGTCTGTGTGTGGTGTATGTATGCTGTGACACCTTGTGGAGGTCAGAGGAAAACTTACAGGAATCAATTTTCTCCTTCTACCATGTGGGTCCTGGGGATCGAACTCAGGTTGTCAGGCTTGGCAGCACGCATCTTTACCTGCTCGGCCACCTCACTGGCCAGAGAAAGGATTATGCTTTTTAAAAGAATGTTAAATTTTCAAGGTACAAATTACTCTGATGGGTTACTCTATGAGATTAGTTTGAATGTTATATATGTGTGTGGGAAAGGGGCCAGAGATAACAGTCTAAATCTGATTCCACATTATAACCTTTTTTTCACATACAGTATCCTTTACTATTTTTAAAAACCAGATCACAGTGTAATCCTACTTATTTTTAAAAAGTAGAATGTTCTTGGAAAGCTGAAGCAGGATGGTTGTAAATTTGAGGCCATCCTGGGCAACTTAACAATACTGCTTAAAAACGTGTGTTTATGTATGTATAGATATGTGTACATATATATATATTTATAATACAACCTCATAATTAGACACATCATCTTCTTGCTGATTATGAAAGTAAAGATATAGTTCCCAACATTTAATTCGAAAAAGAGAAAAATGTAAAAGATGATTGCAACACTACAAGATGTAGTGGATAACAGTTAATATTTTTTTTTTCTTCAGAAACTCATTCAATGCTTTTTTTTTTTTGTTCTGTTTGGGGATGGAGAATCATGATTCTATATCTTCCTTAAGGTTAAAAATACTCAGCCCTAGGGTTTTGTTGTTTGTTTTTGTACCCTTCATGGGAACAGCCCACCTTTAGCCACAGCTTCTATTTCCTTCTCTGCTCTGTGACGGTGGGAAGGTTGGGAACCTCTTCTCTATGGTGACGGTGGGAAGGTTGGGAACCTCTTCTCTGTGGTGACAGTGGGAAGGTTGG
>CABHPH010154119.1:18723-31770 GCA_902168325.1 Peromyscus nudipes
GAGAGAGAGAGAGAGAGTGAGTTAGTTTCACAGGGTTGCCTACAGGAGCATGGGTGGTGTGGGGCATCTTACCAGAGGCTGTGCCATTGGAGAAGATGTCCCATGGGATGCTTAGCTTTTAGGTAAGGATTACTTGTCTGGAAAAAGGGCATGAAACACCTGTGTAGTCCACAGGCATAATCCCTGCCCTCAGCCCACAGTAGCAAATGACTATGAGAGGAGGCCTACCATTTGTACGCACTGAGTTTTTAAGGTTTTAAGGCTTTTCCTGAGGGTTTTTTTTAATTAAATTTATGAGTTTTTCTTTAATTAAATTTATTTATTTATTTTACATCCTGACCGCAGTTTCCCCTCCCTCCTCTCCTCTCATTCCTTCCTCCCATCTCCCCTCTGCTTCTGTCCAGAAAGGGGCAGGCCTCCCATGGGTGTCAACAAAGCATGGCGTATCGAGTTGCAGTAAGACTAAGCACCTCCCCTGTATTAAGGTGGGGCAAAGCAATCCAGTATGAGAATAGGTTCCCAAAAGCCAGTTAAAGTGTTAAGGACAGCCCTGCTCCCACTGTTAGGAATCCCACAAATAGAACAAGCTACACAACTGTCACACATATGGAGAGGGGCTAAGTCAGTCCCGTGCAGGTTCCATTGCTGGTAGGAGTGCAAAACTGACAGCCACTTTGGAAATCAATATGGTGGTTTCTCAGAAAACTGGAAATCAATCTACCTCAAGACACAGTTTTTTCTGTTTGGTTTTGGGTGTTTGGCTTTTTTGTTTGTTTGTTTGTTTGTTTTTTTTTTTTTTTTTGGTTTTTCGAGACAGGGTTTCTCTGTGTAGTTTTGCGCCTTTCCTGGAGCTCACTTGGTAGCCCAGGCTGGCCTCGAACTCACAGAGATCCGCCTGGCTCTGCCTCCCGAGTGCTGGGATTAAAGGCATGCGCCACCAACGCCGGGCTTTGTTTTGTTTTTAAGGATTCATATGCTAGGTAGCTCATCTGAAGCTGTCCATCAGCAACTGGAATGAGGCCAGCTGCAAGGAGAAGGCTCTGGAACAGAACAGCATTCCTCCAGAGGCCTCACACCCTGTTGGCAGCAGAGGTGGAGTTATGATCAAATATTTATTAGCCGTGCTTCTGGCTGGGCTGTCTCAAGAGAGGGGAAATCAAGTATCGAAGGAAGGATTGCTCATCGTCATCCTAGACGAGGACAAACATCTGCTCCAAGCACCCCTCCCTCCTTTTCCTCCGATGCATGCTCTTCTTTCGCAACTGCATTTAGTCATGGCATTTCCAGGGCTGCTCCATCTAGGGAGGAAGCCCATAGCCAGTGAGTCAGATCGGTAACTCGTGAAAAGGATCACGTGACTGAAGAGCAGACGCCCTGGTGTAGTTAGTATAGAGGCAGTTAGCGGAGGGCACTGGCGTCTCTCACACCGTTTGAGTCCATCTGTTTTCCACTGCTATAACAAAATACCCCACCATGCAATTTATAGAATAGGTGTTTATTCTCCTCATGACTCTGGAGGCTGGGAAGTTCAAGAGCATGGTGCCCGTACCTGCTAGTCTTAGCTTTGCAGAAGGTCTTAACTTTGCAGAAGACGTCACAGTAAGATTGCAAGTGTCAGCTCAGATCTAGCTTCCTCTTACTAACCCATCAGTCACTTCTTGGGGACCCCATCCTGATGACCTCATTCAATCTTCATTACCCCCCAAAAATCCCAGCTTCAAACACTGTTGACCTATGAATATGGGGGGTTCAGTTTCTAGCCCATGGGATCTGGGAAGATAGATGCAGGCTGTGACACCCCACCACCATGGAATTCAACCTGTGGCTGCCTCATCCCGTCCACCAATCCCCAGTCATTCATCCAAGTGTGAGTGCAAACAAGTCAGGGTCAGGGCTGGGGAGATGAGTCAGTGGGTAAGAGCATGGGTCTTAGTTTGCCTCTCTGCTGTTGTGATCAAACATTGACCAAAATACGATCTGGGGAAGAAAGGCTTTATTTGGCTTACTGATTATAACCATGGTCAAGGGATGCTTCAAGGCAGAAGCCTAGAGGCTGGAACTGAAGCAGAGACAGAAGAACTGCTCCATTGTTCACTGGCTTACTCTCCATGGCTCGCTCACTCCTCCTCCTCCTCCTCCTCCTCTTCCTCTTCTTCCTCCTCCTCTTCCTCCTCCTCCCCCTTCTTCTTCATCTCCCTCCTCCTCCCCCTCCCCTTCTCCTCCTCCTCCTTCTTTTCTTCTTCCTTCTTCCCTCCTCCTCGTCTTCTTCTAAACAGGGCTTCTGGGCGGTGGTGGCACACACCTTTAATCCTAGCACTTGGGAGGCAGAGGTAGGTGAATCTTTGTGAGTTCTAGGACAGCAAGTGCTACACAGAGAAACCCTGTCTCGAAAAACAAACAAAAAAGACAGGGTCTCACTGTGTAGCCCTGGCTGGCCAGGAACTCACTATGTAGGCCTCAGTCTGCTTTCTTATACAACCCAGGACTATCTGCCCAGGGGTGGCATCACCCACAGTGTACCAGACTATCCCACATCAACCTTTAACCCAGAAAATGCCCTACAGACACACACACAGGCCAGTCTGACAGAGGCAGTTCCTAGCTTGAGATTCCGTTTTCCCTGGGTGACTCTAGTTTGTGCCAGGCTGACAGAAACTAACTAGTACATCGTGCCAGCATGACGACCTGAGTTGGAAGCCCCAGAACCCACAGAAAGCCAGATGCAGTAGTGCACATCTGTAGCTCTCAAGCATCTATGAAGAGATGGAAGGCGGAGACAAGAGAATCCACAATTCACAGGTCGGCTGGCTTGATGTATACAGTGGCAAACAATGTGTCTCAAACAATGTGGAAGTAGAGAACTGACACCTGAGGTTGTCCTCTGACCTCTACACACACACAGCATGGCATACACCTGCTTACACGCTCACACGCACACACAAGCTAGGGCAGTGGGGTCAATAAGTTTAGCTTTTGGTACTAAGCATCCTGTGGGCATTTCAAAATCTTTAAGTGTACTGCTGACTCCACATGTAATTTGGTGGTGCATGAATTTAATCCCGGCACTCAGGAGGCAGAGGCAGGAGGATCTCTGTGAGTCCGAGGTCAGCCTGGTCTACAGAGTGAGTTCCAGGGCAGCCAGCAATATGTAGAGAGACCCTGTCTCAAAAAAAAGAAGTTGAGATCAGTCTATGAGGTCAGTGGGTCAGTGATCTTAATTATCCAAGTAAGCAGCAATCTCAATTAAAAAGTAATGGAGAATTGGCTTTATTGTTGTTGTTTTAAATTTTATTGCATCTTATTTATTTATGGGGGAGGGGCATGTGCCATGGCACACATGTGACCGTCAGAGGACAACTTGCAAAAGTTGGTTCTCTCCTTCCACCAAATGGGTCCCAGGTTTGATCTCAGATTATGAGGCTTGGCAGCAAGCACCTTTACCTTCTCAGCCATCTTGCTAGTCCTATGCAATTTTTTTTGACTGATTAATGTTTTGGTGCTGGGAATTGAGACCAGCACCTTGGGGATACTAAACATGTGTTCTCCTGCTGGGCTACACACCTAACCCTGAGAGTTTGATTGTAAAAAGTGAACAGACATTTATTTTGTTGGAAATTGTAGGTTTGCACAGAGCATGGACCCAGGTGTGTCTAGAAAACTTTTCGGATGATTCTATGGAGTTTTTCTGGTCTATGCAATACTCTGCCCATGTGAACGCATTAGCCGGGAAGACACTGGCTCCTGACTTGAAAAGGGAAGAGTAGGCATGTTCTTGTCCAGCTCTAGCTGGCAGCTTGACCATGCATTTTCCTTTGCTTCTCAGTGGAGACAACCAGGCATGGTGTGTGTCAGAGGCGCCACAAGGACAGTGGTGTGGGCCCTGGTGCTGTGACAGGTCAGAAAGGACCACACTTTACACAGTATAAGAAACATAATCGTGACTGTAGGCGGCCAATTGGCTTTGCCCACATTGTTTGCACACTGCATTCCTGACTGTCCTTTCTTTTTCAGGGCCTATAGGCGGGCTAGAAGATGGTATTGTGACCCCAGGTCCAGGAGATGGCATGGCGAACCGAGGTCTAGAAGACGGAATAGCAACCACAGGTGCTACTGGAGGACTGAATGAACCTACTGGCAAGGCACCTCTGGTGAGTGTCCAGGGAAAGGGGGGTTGGCTCCAAAGGCAGGCTGTCACATGCCGGGGTATGATGTATACTTATATATGAAATCAGCTGCCATACAAAGAAATAATGGTGTGGCTCATGACAGAAGGTGCATCCAAGTCTCATCTAGGGACAACAGAGATGGTGTGGTGGGCACAGACAATTTGAGAGCAATAGACCACATCTTCTCAAAGTAGTAAGAGATCAGCTTAGTATTTGCAAACCTGAGCTGAGGCCAAGTGTAGTGTCACATGCCTGTAATTTTAATACCCAGGAGGCAGAAGCAGGCAGATCTCAGTAAATATGGGCCAGCCTGGTCTACATGGTGAGTTCCAGGACAACTAGAGCTACATAGTGAGACTCTGTCAAATAAATGAATAAATAAATAAATGAACTACAAAGGACTGGATTCAAGGAGCTTTGGTAGGTCTCTGGGGATGTGGGAGAGGGTCACCCTGAGAGAGCATGACAGCCCCAAGCCAGCTACTACACAACATCACTATGTGTCTCCTCCTCCAGATCTTTACTCTGTCCTCAGTGACGAACAATGACAAAGTTAAAACGCCAGCACTGGGCTGGGGAAACTGCTCAGTCAGTTCCGTGCATGCCTTGTAAGCATGAGCACCTGAGTTCAATCCCTAGAACCCGTGTAAAGGCCAGAGGTGATGGTACCTGCTTGTAAGCCTAGCTCTGGAGAGGCAGAGAAAGGTGGATCTCTGGGGTTTGCTGGCCAGCTAGCCTAGCCTAACAGGCATGCCTCAGGCCAGTGACAGACCTGTCTCATGAAACAACAAACACATTCACACGCTTCCACTGGGTAGATAGACTTTTCTTTGGGCTGCCAGCTCACAAAGAATGACATAGAGACTACGGAGACTTATTATTAATTATGAAAGCTCAGACTATAGCTTAGGATTGTCCCACTAGCTCTTATAATCTAAACTAACCCATTTATATTAACCTGTTTTGTCTCATGGCTTTTTACCTCTCCCATCTCACACCTCCTGTTTCCTCTCCATCTTCTCTAGTGTCTCTCACACCTAGATTCAGCTCTTCTTTTCTTTCTTCCTGGAAGTCCTGCCTAACCTCTTCCTGTCTGGCTATTGGCCATTCAGCTATTTATTAAACCAATCACAGTGACACATCTTTACAGAGTGTAAAGGGATATTCCACAACAGTCCACCCCCCCACCCCTACATACATTTACACATAAAACCAGAACCACTTCCTAGCCTTCCACTGTCATGGAATGGCTGTGAGGAATCTTTCCTGCAGGAAGTCAGCTCACATTGTGAAATCTCCTCAGCTTTGTTCACTGGATTTACTTTAGAAAGTTGCCTGCGGTGTATTGAGAATATTGAGAACGTATTTAAAGGGCCTGGAACAAAGCAAGCTGTCAGTGACAGTGAGCTCTCCTCCTCCACGCAGTTCTGCCAAATCAATGTTAAGAGAGGAAAGTTTTCCTCAAGTTCCAGGGAGAGAAAAAATTAGGTGTGAGTGAGCCAGTATTTTTGAAAGCACTAAGGGACAGGAAGTCTGCATGCCGAACATTTAAAGTTCATTTCTGGCCTGAACTTGGTTTTATTCCCATCTCCACCCTTGTTTGTTTGTTTCCGTCTGGAATTTATAATTGTGTTTGTTGAATGCATGCTACTTTAAAACCTTTCCTGCAGGAAGACAGACACTGTACATTTCAAACCTCAGGCTTTGTTTTCTCATTTGCCTCATTCACTTCTCACAGGTACCAACAGAGAGAGAGAGTAGAACAAATCTTCCCATTGAGGATTTCTCAACCCCAGCCATCCCAGACCGTGGTCACGAAGAACATAAGAGTACAACCACTGTCAAAATGGTGACTAGCCACTCTGCGGATAAGGAAACAAGTCACCCCAGCAGAGGTGGGTCCACTCTACATGATCCATGAACCCCCTCAGTAGAAGAATCAGAGGACTTGAGGGAATGAGAGTACAAGTTCCATACCAGGCTTTGTGTGCTGGGCACAGAATTCAATATCAACTTTAGTTTATTGGCTTTATGGGCTATCTCTGGACCTTGAATGATAACGAGTGGCAACCCCCTGCAAGGGCCAGTCACTGGCTCCCGCTGTTGCGTTGCTGACCCCCTGTTAAGAACCTTGTGTTGGTGGCTGGAGAGGTGGCTCAGTGGCTAAGAGCACATACTTTCAGAGTTCAGTTCTCAGCATCTCATGACCTTCTGTGGCTCCAGCTCTGAGGAACCCAACACCTCTGTCTTCTTAAGGTGCCACACACAAATACATACACATAACGAAAGTAAAATAAGTATTTAAAAAGGAAAAAACATCTCGTGTAAGACAGGTCCTATGGCTCAGTAGGTCAGCAGGTAAAGGTGCTTGCTGCCAAGCTTGACCGCCTGACTTCAATCCCTGGAGCATACATGAAGGAGAGAATCAAAGCCCGAAAATTGTCTTCTGCAGGGCACTACAGCACAGTGCCCACACACATACAGCTAAATAAATGAATGGATAAATAAATAATAACAATTTTTAAAGAATCTTGTATTGACACCCAAGAGTAGCAATTCTACACTGAAGTTTTCTGTTTTACCTTATGGCTATTGTAAGTCAGACCCACAAGACTTCGGATTGTGTGCATCATCTAGGTTGGTGCCTACAATCTGAAGTGACTTTGTAGCTGAGGCTGGACTTGAACTCCTGATTCTACTGCTTCTATTTTACAAGTGCTAGGATTACATATGCCACTGTGCCTGAATGAATGTTGTATGCTATTCTTTAATGCCTACTTCCAGATCCAGTTGCCAGCATGACTTTAAGAACTCTACAATACTTCTAAGGATTTAAAAAATGATTTTAGATCCAGGTGTGATAGTACATGTCCATAAGGCTCACATTCTAAGGCACAAGGATTGCAAATTAGAGGCTAGCCTGGGCTACATAGTAAGACGTCATTTGACAAATTAAAACAATAGCATGGGGCTACATGATATGCTGTCTCAAGAACAAAACAAAATCTTTCACATTTGAATGCCTGTGTACATACCACAATATTTAACACATGGAAGCAACCCAGTATTCACGAACAAATGGATGGATAAAAAAATGTAATATGTATACATAGTGGAATATTACTTAGCTTTAAAGAGAAATAAATTCTTACACATGGGCTGGAGAGATGGCTCAGTGGTTAACAGAACTAGCTGTTCCTCCTGAGGTCATGAGTTCAATTCCCAGCAACCAAATGGTAGCTCACAGCCGTCTATAATGGGATCTGATGCCCTCTTCTGTAATGCAGGCATACATGCAAACAGTGTACTTGTATATAAAAATAAATAAATATTTTTTTAAAAAATGCTTACATATGCTACAATATACGTGAGGCAAGTTCAGCCAGGCACAAAGGACAATGTGGTATGAGTTCACTTGCACGAGGCACTTAGAAGTGCTGAAATCAATAGATGTAGACAGCAGAATGATGGCTTCCAGGAGCTAAGGGAGGGGTAAATGAAGAGTTGTTGTTTAGTATGTATAATGTTTCCATTTTGCATAATGGGAAGGACCCATGTTTTGAGAATGTAGTTCAGTAGCTGAATGCTTGCCTAACATGGCTGAGGTCCTGGGTGCAAGCCCTGGCACGAATGCACGCATACACACACACACACACACACACACACACACACACACACACACACTCAGTAAATGGATGAAGGTGATGGTTGTACATGATAAGTGCACTTAATCCCACTGAGCTGCTTGCTTAATGTAGAATTAATGTTGGCCAGGCATGATAGTCCACCGCTTTAATCCAAGCACTCGGGAGGCAGAGGCAGATAGATCTCTGCGAATTTGAGGGCAGCCTGGTCCACAAAGTGAGTTCCAGGCTAGCCAGTGCTACGCAGTATGATCTTGTCTCAAAACAAAACAAAACACAGAACCATAATTAATGTCATAATTTTCTTGCCATATATATTTTGCTCCTATTGTTTTTATCAAGTGGGGGGGGGGCTTGTTTATTTATATTATTGGTCGGATATTTTGAGGCACTCTGGATCTACTATGGCACCTTCCTCATGGCTAGGCATGACTCTACCACTGAGCTACATCCTGTAAAGTGCTTTGAAGTGAATGAAAACCTTGCTGCAAGCTATTAAGAAAATGCTAACATTAACTACCAGGCAGAACCTAGTCAGCCTCAGCAAGGAAAGAATAAGGAGTGTTGGAACACATCTCAAAATTGGATTTCTCGTTTTCAGTGTGATTCAGCAGCCAGTTAGCAGAAAATGCAGCCTTCCCCACTTTCCTGCTATCAGGCCAGCACTTGGGTGCTGGAGAGATGGCTCAGTGTTTGGGAACACTTGCTGTTTTTGCAGAGGACCTGGGTTCAGTTCCTAGCAACCACATAGCTGTAATCATCAGTAACTCCAGTTCCTGGAGATCCCACACCCTCTTCTGGCCACTGAAGACACAAGGTGCATATAAACTCACATGGGTGCATACACACACACACACACACACACACACACACACACACACACATATTCTATAAATAAGTAATTCTTTAAAATAAAAAAAATAGTTGGGCATGGTGGGATATACTTGTAATCCCAGCACTGAGAGGAGGAGGCAGAAAAATCAGGAGTTCAAAGTCAGCCTCAGCTGCATAGTGAGTCAGAAGCTAGTCTGGGCTACTGGTAGAGAGATGCCTAACTTCTATACCCTCTTCTGGGTATACTCCCTCCAGGGTCATCCATGAGTTCAGCTATCTCGATGTTCCCTTTTTGGGTTTTTGTGGAGATTGCATTGCAGGGGTATGATTAAAGTATGGACAGCCATGTTGAGCTGTGATTGAACAAGCAGTCTTATCTATGCTATCAGACTGGGCAGGGACCTGGTAGGCCTGCCTATTATGACTCTTCTTGGCTCCTCTGTACAGCATTCATTTCCCCAGAGTCCAGTGCTTGGGGCAGGACCCCACTGTAGTAATGAAGGTCTTTAAACTTACTGTGGCACAGATAAGAGGGTGGTGACGCAGTTGGTGGTGGCACACGCCTTTAATCTCAGCACTCTGGAGGCAGAGGCAGGCAGATCTCTGTGGCCTGAAGTTTCTCAGTCCTGCCCAGCCCTGCAGTCCCACAGCCATTTATAAAATAATCACTCAGAGGTTAATATTAATTACAAACTGTATGGCCTATGGCTTCAGCTTCTTGATAGCTAACTCTTTCATCTTAAATTAACCCATCTCTATTAATCTATATGTTGCCACGTGGCCATGGCATTACCAGTCTGCTGGTATCTTGTTGTTCCTTTGGCTCACATCTCTCTCCACTCTGCCCTTCTTCTCTCTGTATCTCTGCTTGGATTTCCTGCCTAGCTGTAAGCTTTCTTGCCATAGGCCAAAACAGATTTATTTATTATCTAATGGGAGCCACACATATTCACAGCATACAGAAAGACAGTCCACAGTACTTCCCCTTTTTTGTCTAATCAAAAAGGAAGGTTTTAACTTTAACATAGTAAATTTATATATAACAAAACAGTTATCAAGCAAGAATTACAATTACAATATCTAGTCTATTTGTATTTGGCAAAATTAAAGAAAATATTTTATCTATCCTAGTTTTATGAGTCTAAAGTTTTATATCTAATTTCTCTTTTATCACAACTAAGGAAAACTATAACTATCTAGTCTTCAACTCCATCAAAGACCCCAGAAGGATATAATATTACCTGAGTAAACAGGAAGTGCATGGTAAGCAACCTGCATAATTCTAGAAATGACAGAGACATCTTTCTGCCTGGACAGTCATCCAAATTTCCTTTATAACACTGGAGTATCTATCTTCAGCCCATAGGCCTAGAGTCTCTGGCATAGCTTTCAAAGAAGCAGGAAATTTTAAGGACTATTCTGCTCATTCTGGCTAAGTTCATGTCTTGTAGAGTGTCTGGCAGTTTCTTCTTTGAAGCAGGAACCTGAAAGACCATCTCACCTTGCAAAGTTCAATGGTCACCTTCCTATGGGTCCTACATGTCCAGTTTATACAGCATCCTGTCAAGCAGTTGAGGCAAGGGCAATTTTTTTGCCCAGTGGCTAACATTTGCCACAAAGAAAGCAAACTCCATAATGCATTTCTTCAATGCCCATCATCCTCTTGAAGTAATTGGTGCTGCCAGAAGCAAACATGTCTCACTGTCCAGAAAAGTATAAGTTCTTAAAATGTTTTAAATACCATATTCTGTAGGTCTTTGAAGTGTTTGAAGATTACCTACCTAATTGAAATATACCTTTGTATACCTAAAAAACTTAACTAACATGACTATAAGTTTGATTATCATAGATGACTATTAATATGTATTTCTTAATTATATTTTACAATTTTAAATGAATTGCATAAACACAGTACCTTAAACAAGAGTAGAAATATACATACAGTATAACAAAATTAACCCTAAATTCGTATCAATAAATTAAAATCTATAGCAATGTAAAATATCTCAAACGAGTTGTTGCTTTTTAAAAGTAGATTCAATAATCTATCCTTTTATCCTATCATATCTATATCCTACAGATCTCTGTGAGTTTGAGGCCAGCCTGGTCTACAAAAGTGAGTTCCAGGACAGCCAGGACTGTCACACAGAGAAACCCTGTCTCAAAAAACCAAACCAAACTGAACAAAACAAAACTTACAAAAGGAGAGAGAATTTCTTTGTGGTCTGTTCCAAGACAGGAAAACTGTGGGGGAAGATTAGAGTTCGGATGAATTACTTTTCTCATTGCTGGCTTGAACTGTCTGTCAAGAAGCAGCTTCAGGGAGAAAGGGTTTATTCTGGTCTACAGGTCAAAGGAATATGGCCCATCGTGACAGGCAAGGCATGGAGGCAGGAGAGGTAGGATGCTAGTCACATTGCATCTGCAGACAAGAGACAAAGTGTAGACCGGAAATGAAGCTGGGCTCTAAATCTTAAGCCTGCCCTTGGTGACCAAATTCCTCCAGCAAAGCATTGCCCCCTAAAGATTTCACAACTTCCCTAACAATACCATCAATGGCAGGGCGGGATGGTGGTGGGATGGGGTGGGGTGGGGAACGGGGCGTCAGACTCATCAGCCTATTGGGGATGTTTCACACCCACTACATTTCCTTAGGACTTTTTTCTCACATGTGCAGGGCTGGGGATCAAGTCTGAGATGCACTTGGCATGTAAGGATGTTAAGTTAGCATTCTATCCCTACACTGTATCCTTAGCCTGAGAGTAAAGCTTCTATAGTCTGCCTTGGTATATGGCTTGCTTCAGGGAGGGTGTTATGAGCCAAGAACTATGAATGAAAACCTCCCTCCCCCAATACATATCACATCACAGCCAGTTTTACTTTTGAAAACTATTGACTCTCTAGAGCAGTGGTTCTCAACCTTCCTAATGTTGCGACCCTTTAATACAGTTCTGCATGTTGTGGTGACCCCCACCCATTAAATTACTTCATTTCTACTTCATAACTGTAATTTTGCTACTGTTATAAATTGTAATGTAAATATCTGATATGTGACCCACAGGCTGAAAAACACTGCTCTAAGGTTATTTTTGAAAGCTGTGAGCTAAGGTTCTAGGGGAACATCTGATCTTCCCTTCCCTCCAGTTCCTCAATGGATCATGGGTATCATCCGCAGCCGAGGCAAATAGCCACCCTTAACTCCAGAATTAAGGACTCTGTGTGTAAAATGGATAGTGGGAAAAACTAAGTAAAGCACCTTTATTCTAAAATGGGGTCGTGGGAAACTCTCCACAAGGAACTCAGGTGGAGAGTGTGTATTGTGACTATCAGGCTGGACTAGAATGCTGGTGGAAACCCTCAAGGAACGGGGTGGCAGTCACAAAGGACCAGTTTTCATTGAGTCTGGCAGGGCAGGCTGCTGCCCCATGAAGTACAGATCTGACCACCAAAGAAGAATGGAGGAATAGATAGCAGAAGATGCCTCACAACTCTGGACCACCTCTTCCCAAATTAGAAATCCGCTCTAGAAATGCTTAGATGACCTTCTTCACCACTTTCTATGTTTTCCAGGATCTTGATAAAAGGTGAAGTAGCCACACCTGCATTCTTTTGCTCACTCAATGTCCCAAAGTTCCCAACCTTTTATTTCACAGCTCTGTGGCTCAGTGGCCTTGACTCTTAAATCCAATGGGAGCAAAAGTACAGAGAACCTGCAGGTGGGAAGTAAAATTGTTGATAATAGTTACAAAGACAGCACTCTGTCAGAGCTGGCTTCCGAACCTTCTAGCAGGTTTGTTGAGGAAATTACCCTCTTTGCATACGTTTTGTTACATTCCACTTAAGGTAAATTCATCTGCCAACTGTTAAATTATAGTCATTAAATCCTAATAATTTTCTATCATTGCATTTTTCCCTTTCCAGATAACACAGCTGACGAAACACAGACAACAGATAAGAAAGGTAAATGAGATTTTGGTCTTCCTTTGGGAGATAAAAAGAAGGTTTCTTTGAACCTAATTTTTTGAGAGGAATTCCATTTTTTCTTGGATCTCAGTCAAACAAGAACAGAATGGACCATCTTCCAAAAAAGAGACGATGTGCTTCCTCCCGCCCTTCCTTGTTTTTTGAAGTACTGGGAATTGAACCCAGCACCTTATGCATGCTAAGCTAATGCTCCACCACTAAGTAACAGTCCCAGCCCACTTTGAACTTTTTTACTTTGAGAGAGAGTATCACTAAGCTTGCCCAGGCTGGCAACTCTGTAGCCCAGGCTGACTTTGAGTTTGCAATCCCTCTGCCTCATCTTCACAGGTAGCAGAGATTGTAGGACTGCTGTGCCAGGCTCAGCAACTTCAATTTTCTAATTATTAAGAGAGAACAGGAAATTCCATAGATTTGAAAGG